>CM020186.1:3251231-3278457 GCA_009805545.1 Oryza longistaminata
TGGTATTGTGTTCTTCAGACAGATAGAAAGAAGCATGATGGAGCCTGAAGCTTCGCCTGTATCTGAGTCGAGCAAAGAAAAGTTGATCAAGATGTACACGCACAATCAGATAGACACGACAACACCTGTCTACCTGCTACTGGTCTTTACATGAAAGATCAACTAATGATAAACCTTTCCAACAACTAAGTACCTATTTATGATCACAAGGTCTTCTTTTCACACAGGGGTATTCAGCTAACGTCACTTTTGAAACCAACATCTGAACAAAAATCACTGGAAGACTGGCTCCGTTTCTAGTCCTTTCATGGGTTCTCCACGCTATCACTTCGCATTGGAAACCTTGGAGATCAACAGGCAGAGGACGTCAGATCCAAATGGAAAACATTACCAGGAAACCTGCAACAAAATGGATGAATTCAGACCGTGTTTAGTTCCAAATTTTTTCTTCAAACTTCCAACTTTTCCATCACATCAAAACTTTCGTACACATAAACTTCCAACTTTTCTGTCACATCGTTCCAATTTTGACGTGAACTAAACACACCCTCAGTTGATTACAAGTATCAAACAACCTGTCCATGACATTTGAACATTACTACGGGGGACTTTGAGGCCACTCAAAATTTCAGTTTATGATTTTGCTTTGATAAATGCTATTCTGTGCAACAGACGAAATGAAGTGAAAGAGAGATGATACTTCAGCCATAAGGTGAGCATAATATTAACCAGAAAAGGGGAAAAGAGTAAACCATAGCACAGGCATGCTATCTATGAGTTTTTTTTTTTTTTTTACTTTCTATTTTCGAGACATTGGTATGGTATCCAATACACACCTTTGACTATTGATTTTTCTAGTTATATCTTAGTAAAATCACTAAACATATAATGACATGAGAGAATTCTTTGTGACATATCTACTGCAACTGCAAAGGTGAGAAAATCTAAAAATCAACAGGTGGCAATTAAACTGTTATCTCTCTGTTACACTGGAGCAATGGGAGAATCGAAGCAGTACTAAGAAGAAATGCATTTGTGATATAGATCGATTAACAAACTACACAGAGATAACATAATATATTAAAAAGTCAATAGCTATGGTTGCTGTCGACTGCGTCTGTACCAAGTATGGGCCTGAACATTGGCTCGGTGTTGGGCACTGCCATTGCGCAGGGCGCCTGCCTGGGTTAGATAATATCATAATAGTGTGACCAAACACACTATATGCCTTTGATAAAGGACATAAACTAGTTGAAATTAAAGTCCTACTTATATATAAAAACAGTCAGTACTCATTGCCCTCAACGAAAGAAGTGAACATAATAAATCGTGGTAGAATGGTATTTGCAGCAAATGTTTCCCCCCTTCACTGTTGCCTTAGAAAAAAGATATATTATATGGACAGAATAAACAAACCTTTATCATCAGTTTTAAGTTCATTAGAATTCAGAAACAGTCATCTTCTTGATAAATGTCCAGTGAATAAATATGGCAAGATATCCCTTCAGGTTATTCTTGCTCATCATAAATAAAATATAGCTCACAAGCTGCCAATGCTTTAGACACCTCATCTTGGCTTTTTAGAAAGCTTTGTTGAGGACAAAATCTATGTTATTGCCATCATTTAAACCTAACTATTTAAATATTATACAGGCTAATGAATGGTATTGTCCTTCCTTTTCTTTTGTCAATGTCAGCTTAAGAAACAAAAGATGGTCAATTTTGGAGTTGTGGTGGCATGATAAATAGATACGTGTTGGAAGCCTTAACTCTAGTTACACCTCACAGTTAAGTTTGGAAAAAGATGTGAGATTCAGATCTGCTACAGAGCTTATAAATTAGATTTTGTTGAGTCAAAAAATTTCTTTGTCAAATATTAAGCTTCAGCAAATGGTTATTAAAGGCATGAAGTATGAACAGCACAAGAAGGCTTGAAACTTATGTTCAGTGATAAAAGTACCGAAAGCACATGAGGGAGCAGAGAATAACGACATGAACAGGGTGTAAAATGAATGTAATACAACTACAAACAGAAACACATTCAAAATTTGCTGTTAGTTGCTACCACCCCATAGTTCAATAAATGTGAGCCAATAAAGCTTTACTGAAACCTTGATAGCATAAGCATCAAACTAGTGCTTAGTTTTAAAACTTCCAACCACCATTCAGGGTACAAGAGGCACAAGTAGCACCCACAAGAATAATGAGTAGGTGGGTAGGAGAGAAGCTCTGAAAGATCCAATTCATCTAATTCAGAAAATGAGTCTACACAGATATGTTTAATTACTCTTTACAAAATTTTGTGGTTCATTGACATCAACATTAAGAATTATGAGTACATCAGGTTCGAATGTGCCATGGTTCATGCTGAGTTCAGCGGCAGCATAGAATCCATAGATCAAAGAAATCAGGTTTTCATGAAGTAAAGTTGTTAACGATCATAAAGCATAAAGTGTTCGATGATAATACGTGGTGGATACTCAGAATTAATAAGGACCAGAGACTAAATATTAGAAGTATTATTGGAGAAATCAATCCTAATCGACCAAACATATCCAGCCAAAACACATCATTATCCAATATGCAATACCTAATCCAAAAAGGATCCCCATATATTGTCAGGTAAGAAAATTTTATTCATAAGCTGCCCTACAGGTCAGTACACTAAAAGAGAAAATTGAAGCAGCGCTCAGACCAACAAGAGAAACCAGACCAAAATGTGCAAATTGTGATTGATTCACGGGAAAAAAAGGAGTAACAATTTAGCATTTCATGAACCTTCCAAGAAGCTACAATTATGCAGATTTCGTACGAATCACCCGCGTAACAGGACATTCAGACAGTCGGTCCTCGCACATCAAGGACCAGGCTAGTAACCTGTTCTCTCGAGGACTGTCTATCAGTCTATCTCCTCACAGAGTCACAGCGCCACATTGCACGGGTAAATTATTAGTAGCAGTTGTACATTTTTTTTTTTTTGCAATTCGTGCACCTTCATTTTTTGACGTAAGATTCGTGCACCTTCATGATATTGATAGCCCACAAATTCAGCGAGATTTGAACTAGACATTTTCAGACTGTCCTCGCACATCCAGACTACTCCTAGTTAGTAACAGTTCTTGCAACTGGCTATCATTCGCAACGTGACAGTACAAGGGTAAATTCAGATTGGGGAAAAAAAGGGGATGAGGAGGAATTGGAGGAGCTTACATCCTGGGGCGGGGGCGGCTAGTGCTTCTTGCTCCGCGCGGGCTGCCTTGAGCCGTCGGTGGCGAGCCTGTAGATCCAGTAGCCCTGCGGGGGAGAAGCCGAGAAGGGATTATTAGCCCGAATCGACGGCAGAAGGAGGGGGAGGGAGAGGCGCGTGCGTACGAGGGCGAGGACGTGGGCGGCGATGAGGACGACGATGAGGAAGGGGAGGAGGTCGAGGAGCCAGGGCGGGCGGAGGACGGCGGCGGCGGCGGCGTAGTCCCGCGCCATGGCGACGCGGCGGGGGATCAGGCGCGGCGGCCGGCTGCGGCAGCGGCAGCGGCAGGTGGCGGTGGAGCCCCACCCCCACCACCACCGGGCTGTTCGTCGAGCCCATCTCCCTCGCCCTCGCGCGCTCCCGCTCCCGTCGTGGGCTTTGCAAACTCGCGCGTGGGCTGCGCGCGCGCCTGCGGCTTTTTGATGAGAACGCGTCGCGGTGGTTGGCGCGGCGAGGTGAGGCGCCAACCGACCGACCCGACCGATGGGTCGCCTTTCCTTTTTCTGGTGCACCTAAAGCTGGGCCGCACCGTACGAGATGGGCGCACCGGCGCCACCGCGTTCGCGCGTAAATGCCAGCGTGCGGCCGCCGGAGACGGGCGGCGAGACGGTTGGCCGGCCGAACAATGCCGCGGCATGGTAGGTGCAGTAGCCCGGTGGGAATAGGATGGGCCTTTGGGCCGAAGGACGTCGTACGTGGGGGAATAAGTTCGCTTTCACTCCCTTAACTGGTGACCGAATCTGATTCGTTATCCCTGAACCACGATACCTGAGATTCTCGACCTCCCCTAAACTATTAAAACCGGTGCAATTTGGCTCCCTCGGTGGTTTTGGAGGGCGGTTTCGCTGACGTAACGCCTACGTAGCTGTATTGACCTAGTCTTCGTTCCACTTGGCGTTGACGTGGCGCTTAGGTGGCATTAGAATTAAAAATGTGTGTGGGACCCCATTTTCATTCACAAAAAATATGTGTGGGATCCACTGACATGTGGGGCCTTCTCTCTCCCTTATCTCTCTCTCCTCTCCTCGCTTTCCCTTTTCCCCCCCCCCCCCCCCCCCCCCCAACACACACACAAATATATGCAGAATTTGAGTTTTTTTTTTGTTCTATGATAATCCTAGAGATGGCAGTGGTGCCCCGTTTACCATTTCCCCGCAGTGAATTCACCCATTAGGGGGCGGGGATGGTTAGAATTGGTTCACCATGGGGAATTAAATGGGAGGAGACGTGTCGCCATCAGTTTTCGCGGGGGTGGGGATGATCCTTCATTCCCCGTCCCTGCTCCCAATGCATTCCAAACCGGCCTATTGGTTGGTTATTCTTTGAAGTGTAGCAGGGTAGAATCATGAAACAAACTCAAAGTGGTCTAGGAGTATTTTACCCGGGAACATGAATGATGATCTAGTCTCAGAATTGATGGTCTTTAATACTCCCTGTAATCTCTTTCTTTTGGTGTGTGTTGGTTTTTGCATCTTAGCTACGTAGAGACCGGAAGTGTTCTCGGGGCAATAGGATCACCTTGATATAATGTGTTTCTCAAACAGGCTACTATGATACATACCATTTATACCCACAGGAGAAAAATGTGAGAGCTGACTGGTAAATCTCCTCAAGTATTGACTTGAAAGTTGGTTTGTTGATGTACTCCAGCATAGCATTAGCTGAAATTAGCACAAGAGCAAACATATCACAGCATTTATAACTAACAACCGATATGAGCCAGAAGAGTCTCCATGAGCAAATGTAGATGCATGCATGTTGTATTTCCAAATAAAGAATACAAAGTTGATCAGTGAAACAAATGGTTTTAACTTCGAATTAACATCTTGACAACAACCTTATCACAAAAACAGGAGTTGCCCATGGCTTGGATTCTTCGTCTTCCCCGGTTCCTTTGCAACTGCAAGTAAGATTGATCATCAGACATCAGTCAATCATAACATGATGCAGATTGAAGAACACAAAAGGATCTTCAAATTTTAGTTGAAAAATCTTCATAGAACAATTATAACCGAACATCAACAAACACACTGAATTCTGAATACCAAGAAGTCTAAAAATACATTTCACCCTCAATTTCTGCAACTACTAAGAGATAATTTCTCGCCAAGAAAGACAAGAACAACAACTACCGATCAGCGCATGCTGCTTAAAAGTTAAAAAAAAAAACCCTGAACTTTTCTACAAATCCGAAGAACCAGAACTGTGGGATGCCTTTTCAGCGGCGGATGTTAGATTGGAGGTTGAGCAAAAGACCTAGCCAAGAGCAATTTTATCATCTAACATTTGGTACCTAAAATTGCTCCCTAGCCAAAGGCAGGTTTTTTTATGGAGGTTCAAGTCCTGACGAACTGGATAAGTGCATAAAATATTTCTTCCCTTTTACAACGTATTTTAACTATTTTCAACCTTGTAGTAAAAGGGAAGAAAATGTTTTACAAAGTTGAAAATTTTCGCCGGGCTATAAATTTTTTTTGCCGGGCTGAAAAAAAAGGTTGAAAATTGGTATGTGTTTATTGTACTATTTCAATCCTGAAATTAACCAGATTTTTTTTTTTAAAAAAGAGCAACTGCAAAGTGCAAACCACCCGCTTAACTCTGAAGAACAATCACTTCCTTCTTCACCAACACAAATCCGGAAATGGCATGGCTTTTTCCATTTTCTCTCGTCACAAGAATTTCTGATTTCTCACTAGAAAGGATAATCATTTTAACCACCTCTTTGCATCCATTCTTCATTGGTGTAAAATCTGCATGTGAAGGAGCAATTCGAGCACGCGTGATCGAATCCACCCTTTTTTCACATTGTTTGGACAGTCATGGTTTCCTCTTTTTCTTCTGAAGTTTCTGAATCAATGCTAAACACCTGCATCATTAAAGAAAGTGAAGCTTAATTATTTCCTTCCTGTTCGACAACGATGACGATCTTTAGCAGATTGATCGGCGGCACAATTAATGTGTGAATTCAGTCAGAGATGAGAGAAAAAAACAGAAGCCAAATGTGGAGATTATGGGTACCCCATACCCACACGGCATGGTTATCCGACTAGTTATAGGGGATAACTTTTATATATATGGAATATGTAACAGATCATGACTTGGGTATTACGTTTCCTTGTATATCACGGAACGGCCTAAAGTCCAGGTTTGATAAGATTGTAAAGTAGATTTAGGAAACTGATACCGTATTGGTTAAGGTTTCTATCTTGTAATCCTGCCCCCATCCTATATAAGGTGGGCAGGAGGCCCTCTAGGGAGCATGAGACAACTAGATCGTTAGATCTATAATACACCCGGTGGATTCAAATCCCCAAACAGGAGTAGGGTATTACCTCTCATCGAGAGGGCCTGAACCTGTCTAAATCCTTTGTCTCCGCATCCATCCACTTTTAGGTCTCGTGCGCTACCCCTTTTTATTATTGCCGAATTCATGTTTCGACAGTTGGCGCGCCAGGTAGGGGTGCGTCGAGTTTCCCGTCGAAAAGTGTGATGGAATCAACTTGATGAGTTGCTCGCTTCGTCTTCGCTTTGGGAGCTTTTTGCTTCCTCGCCGCCGCCGACTACAACAAACTCTCGCTCTTTGACTTGGATTCAAACCAGTCGGGAGAGATTCAATCTAGCTAAGGAGGATATGCAACTTCCGTATCATCTTCATCAACAGCACCACGCCTCGTCACCGATCGATCTCCCTCCGATCGCAGGAGGCCACATCCACATCTCCCGCCAGCATCGTCCGCAATGACGGCAGGCCAAGCTGCAGACGGGGGTCGGCCTTGTCGCCCTCCTCTAGGCACGGACGCTGACCTCGCCGATCTCCCCGATGCCCATGCGCACGCGACCCGCACACGACGCCCAACACGAGCGTCGCCTCCATGCCATGCATGGCTTATGGCTGGGAGATCCAATCCTTACACCATAGACCATGGCAACGTGGCCGACCAATGAGGTGAAGACACATCATCGCCAGGCTACAGGACCATAACACCAAGCAACAAGGAATTAATTTCGCATGCATTGATTTAATCACCTCATGGCATCGACCAAGCCACTTCTGTCCGAGCTATACATGCACAATAAATATAACATATGGCTGAGATCATCGAAGATATCGTCTCTGATTCAATCAAATATGCCATATACTCGGCTGATGAATATATAGAGCTTGGATCAAAACCTGGTTTATTGTTCTAATTTTTATTTTACATAAATTAGAATTAATCGCAGATCACTAATTACTATTTGATATATTGTTTTATGCATGTACCGTCGGCCGCCTTCGTCGCTGCCGACGGTTTCTTCCCCTCCACAGTCGGTGTGCGCCGCCGCCGTTGCTGATGCGATATCGTCTTCACCGACGGCCGCTCGTCGCGCCGCTGATGTCCTCGCCTATACGGTTGGTTGGTCACACCACCGTCAGTGGCGCGTCCAACGTCTCACCATCGCGCTCGCCTCGCGCCGCCGACTGGTGTCTCCGCCTACACGGCTGGGCCTATTATGCCCCGTTGGTTGGGCAGTCTACACTTCACCGCCGCTGCCTCCAATCGCCGCCGACTGGGTCTTTGCCTACACGGCTGGCCTATTATGCCGCCTTGTTGGGCGCATCGTCGCTTTCACCGCGACCGTGCTGTCCTCTGACTGGTGTTTTCATTGCTTATGATGGCGATTTGTCTACATGGCCACCTCTGCCATCCACCAAGGAGAAATTGCAAAGCTAAGTATCATTTATTCCTTATATAGATATTTTCTCTCCTCTGCCTCACTACATCAACGGTCCATCGTGAGTAGTGAGTCGGGGCTACAAGTATATATATTTCAATATTTTCATAATATTTATCTTGATTGCTTGCGAATAATCCGAGAACATAAAGTGCTATCGAGTTATGAGTTCATCTTCCTCATGCTTTCCGTTTGGTTTTGCCGATGCGATAGTTGCCTTTGGCCGATTCTAGCACCCGGGGGCCGTTGGATGGACCGAGTACGCAAGGTGCTAAGTATTACTCGGAAGAAATCAAAAGCATAGAGATAAGATAATTTTATTTCTGCTCTTAACAATTGCAAAAGTACCTGAGTAGTAAACTCCGATCCGTGAAACTTTGTCCATAATGACGAACTCATGTCACTCGTATGCATGTTTGGAAGTGCCTAGGCTGACTCCCAGTGCTTAGGGCTATGACTAGTCGGGCAAAGTGTTTAAACGTAAAGAGTCATCTTCTCGGGGAAATCAAGATTGACAAGAGGAGAAATACATATTTCTAAACATTTTAAAATACTTGAATTTTCTCGAGTATTAGTTTACATCAGATATACTATTCATATCCTATATGTTTCTTGCAGGATCCAGATCCAGATATGCAATAATAGGGATTCATGGCTTTAAGCTTATCTCCTACGCTTCCAGGAATGGATCAGTCAGAACAGCTACAATCGGCTTGCCTTCGTCGGTACGACTGGTGTCTCCGCCTACACGGCTGGCCTTTATGCCGCGTTGTTGGCGTCTACGTCTCACCGAACACGGCTCGCCTTCATCGCCGCCGACTAGTGTTCTCCGCCTGACACAGCTGCCTATTATGCCGCCGTGTTGGGCGTCTACGTCTTCACCGACCAGCCGCCTCGTCTGCCGCCGACTGTGTTTCCGCCTGCACGCTGGCCGTTATGAGCCAAACTGATGCTTTTTCAGGCTGGTACGTCCCGTCACGCTAATAGGCGTTCATCTCACGCAAGCCTGTCACGTCCTGCTCGCGACTAGTTTACACTCCAATGGCTGCATGATCTCTGCCAGTGTTGATTGGCCTTATGCTTCTTCACGCCGTTCACTCGCGTCTGCTGTTGACTTAGTCCCTCGCCTCTACGTCTGGTTTTCATACGCTACCACACGATGACATATCGTCTTCCGTCGCCGACTTGGTTATGCGCCGCGACACTGTGCTTTTTTCTTCACAACACGCGTCTCACTACCGGTTTGCTTCTGTTGCGCCGACTCCGTGTTCACTTCCATCACGGCAATGCAATTTGTCACCATGGTGGAGCAACTTCTCTTTCACTTCTCACCTGCAACCTTTGTCTATGTGGCGTCAATCTTTTTACTTCGATCAAAACCATGCACTGATTTCCAGAACGATCTGTGACCGACACTCGGCATGCATCCATATTCATCCTTGCATATCTACGACAACAAGTGGTCTCCAATATTAGGATTTCTACTTCGACATCTTCAACACATGTATCTTCACACCATGAGGCACTCGACGACAAGAAGCTATAATTCTCGACTCTATGTTCAGTTGTTCCCAAGCTAACCAAAGAGTCGGGGCTACACAAATACATGGCTCAAAAATTCGAACAAGCTTTATGTCAAGATGAAGCAATCAAATTAATCAGCCAACGAGGTCAACTCTGGATCATCAATTTTGGCTTCGCTTCAGAGCAGTAGGTCAAGATTAAATTCACATGTTGGTGAGCTCATACTCTCGTCAGGTAAACCATATCCTCATGAAGGATCCATAGCGTATACCATTATGCTCGAAAATCATTCATTCAATTTGCACACAGCATCATACTTCTTAAGGAAAAGCATTAGCAACGATACTTAACATTTGATGGATATATTATCAACTGACATCATACACAGCACCCTCACACGACTCTCCGCGTGCTGTATTAGTTTGCCTGACTTATTATTTCAACCTTCACGGTTGACCTTACTATGGCAAATGCTGATGGCTCTTCGTCATTTATCATGGGTTGCTACACTGCTATTGACTGGATCACCGAACAATTTTTTTCGTCATCTTTCATGACATGTCGTTCGTTTGTCGTCGTCAAACTATTTTCTTCATCTTCATGATTAATTGGTTGATTTCGTTCATGCCTTGATTCTGCCTCGTCTGCCACCGGACTGATTATTTCGCTGCCATGGGCTACACAACTTTATCGCGGGCGCTTTCATCTTCATGAGTGGCTGACCAACTACTGCGACTCGTTTCTTCGCCTCCATGGCTATGCGACTTCATCACTTTTGATTAGTATCCACTATCTTCACTACCACAATAATTTGCACCTGAGTGCAATATTATCTCTATATTGGTCTCTTTCTCTATTGCCAACTGCGTCCAGTACCATCAATGGACAATTGTGACTACGACAGAATGACAAGCTAATATGCTCCAGGGCTTACTAGTTCAAACACTAAGTATCATACCTTCAAATTTGGACTTGTTTCCGCATAATGCAACATTGAATTCATGATCATAGGTCTATTTCTATTCTCAAAAGACTGGAGCTTTTCATTTATTCCCCGTAAGGGTTATCAAACCGAATACTTGCGCCAGTTCGGATTCAATTTTTATATCTATTTTGGAGTATCCCATAAGGATAATCACTCCAAGATCAGAAAGCTATTCATATGAGGCTACCGCTTCTGGTCTATATCACCCGGAAGTAGTTATTACTCGGAGCATTTACATGCGTCATCCTTTAAAAGGGTGTCGAAGGACATTTTTTGGCCTAGGCCTAATATGTCTGCAAGCCCATATTTTCAGGTGTGGTCTGTCACGTTCTTTTAGGACTTAGGCCATCTTTTTTGCTGTAGGCCAATACGTGCGCGTGATAGTGCCCAATACCTTAAAATCTTTAGTACCGCAGTACTCAACTTTTAGGAGTTGGTTACAATGCATCAAAATTAATAAGGTGCTCAAACAAGTAATAGCTTTATATAGCTGCTCCGCTGACTTTTTCTAATAAGTCAGTGCTGCTTTTTGGCGTTTTAAGCAATTGATTGGATACAAATCATTGCTTTTTGCACGTATTGTTTGCACTTTATTGACCAATAGTATGCTTAGCCGATTATATTATTTGTCATTTTCTAGGCGGTTGGTAAATCCTTTATGAAGTTTATTTACTCGAATTTAACCAACATATGCCATATATTTCCAGGGTGTGGAACCGATGTGTCTTCTAGGACGAAAGCACCATCTGTTAAAGCAGTGTAGCGCATGGGTATGCCCAATACTTTGGAAATTTCTTTATCACAACATACAAGCTTCTTTATAGCTGTTTTTGCTATGTGAATTTTCAATGATGTAGCCAACTTTAGGTACACTTCATCATATTTTACGAAAGCAGTCCGGTAGATCCACTCGGATCATGTTAATCCAGGATTCACACCGCATATAGCTACATATTAATATCAAAGTCACGTTGGTTGACTATAATTATCAAAAACCACTCGGTTAATTGGAGAATTTATTCCTTGACATATGTTTAGTTGTCAGCTAATCACATAGGCGGCGGGCCTACACTATTAGGGCAATCTATTTGATGCACCTGATTTATTTTTCAACCCTCCACAGTCTTCAGATTAGGTAAAGTACTCGGGGACCATGGCGAAGATGATTGAAGACCTTCGCTTTGGAGTAATCTAGTTCGAGAGAGATTTTATGTTTCGACTGTGAAGGTCTCAGGGGCTACTGTGGAGATTATGGGTACCCCATACCCACACGGCATGGTTATCCGACTAGTTACAGAGGATAACTTATATCTATGAAATATGTAACGGATCATGACTTGGGTATTACGTTTCCTTGTATATCACGGAACGGCCTAAAGTCCTAGTTTGATAAGATTGTAAAGTAGATTTAGGAAACTGATACCATATTGGTTAAGGTTTCTATCTTGTAATCCTGCCCCTCATCCTATATAAGGTGGGTAGGAGGCCCTCTAGGGGGCATGAGACAACTAGATCGTCAGATCTATAATACACCCGGTGGATTCAAATCCCCAAACAGGAGTAGGGTATTACCTCTCATCAAGAGGGCCTGAACCTGTCTAAATCCTTTGTCTCCGCATCCATCCACTTTTAGGTCTCGTGCGTTACCCCTTTTATTATTGCCGAATTCATGTTTCGACACCAAATCAGACTGACGAGAAAAGAGAAGGCTCAACTACTATGAGCTTTTGTGTTTTGCCTATAAATGTACTGATTCAGTGTGAAATTTTGCCTGGAATTGCTGCGAAATTTCGTGGGAACTTCGTATGTTCATCTGCACCATAAGCGATTCCATTTTCGTTGAGGAAGGTAGCTAGTGTTAAGTGTAACAGTGTGTATTGGATATTTTGGTCATTTCCCATCCCTCTTGTACACAATATATTGCGGAACCGGCTCCTCTGACTTAGTGCTCCAACATCAGAGGCAAACAGTAACCTGAGTCACGCACTACGGTCCGGAACAGCTCCCCTGACGTAATACTGTAGCAACAGCGTGCAAACAGTTGAAAGCACTGTTCACGGGTATTGTTAGATGTTACTGTAGATTACTGTAGCACTCGGTCTCGTTCGCTCATTACCGATCGGACGGCTGAAAATAACTCACGTACTGTACACCTCTGACATGAAAACACCTCAGTCAGAGAATCTCATTCCATATATTGCCCATATGGCTAAGTCAATGCAACAAGTTTATCCCCAATTTTCTACTTCTATGTGAAATTGACATGGTATCAGAGGTTAGATCCAAACTTTAGCCACCAAATCCCTGACATAGCCGGCCCGCCGGCGAGCCATCGTCGTCGTCCCCGTCTTCACTTGTCGTCTTCGTCCAGTAGCAGCAGCAGTCAGTCGTCGACCCGTCGTCCTCTAGTTCATCATCAAGCAAGCAGCAAGCATCACCAAATCCAAGCAGCAAGAAGCAATCAAATCCATAAGCACACAGCACGCAGTCGGATCCAGTCCGTAGTTGGTTGTCTCCGCCGCCGGTCGCGGCGCTTGTCCACGCCGCCCGTTGTGGTCGTCATCCATCGTCTGCCGTCGTCGTCCTCGCCGCCTGTCGCGGCCATTGCAACAGCAGCAGCAGGGGTCCTGCCTGAAGCAGCAGCAGCAAGCCCCATCGTAGATTAGTTCATCTCCAAGCAGAGAGCAAATATTCCACATCTTCTTTTCTCTTCCACAGTTTCATCTTCAGCCGTCACTGCTAAGAGGCACATGGCTGAGTCAATGCAAGCTCCACCTCTCCTCTGCTCATTCTCTCTCCATCACTTTGCACGTACTGATGTAGCTTTGTGCTGCTTCAGTTTTATTTTGGGGAGAACAAAGGATATGCATCAATGCTTCATTGTTCACCATCATCTGTCAATATTGTTGGTTGCTCCTAATTTCAGTTGCAGGATCTGTCAAAATCGTCGATTTGTTTTCCTGCCTTTGAGCTTGTACTCCATCAAACATATGCAGTCATTTTTTGTGCTTGCTGGTCGCTGCCATCCAATAATCACTCATCAATTATCACTGTATTTTGTTATTGTTAGCTGCTTATCATAATCCTATTTTACATCTCCAAATTATCATGATGGCTTGGAGTGGTCACTAGTTATCATGATGGCTTGGAGTGGTCACTAGTTAGGTCATTAGCTCCTTGCTTGTCACTGTCAACACGTTCACTACCATCCTTTGGGTCTTTTGCTAGTAATGTACATCACTGCTTGCTGCACATCTATCAATATTGACTTTTGTTATATCCATCGGTTGTTGTCCTCTACAAATCAAATTTTCTTTGTTTCCTATCTAGTCTATCTATTCAAGTCCTGCTGCATATATACTAGCATCGTCGTGTCATTTACTAGTTCCCATTGAGTCCATCGAAGTCATAGCCTATTCTTCAATTTGTCGAAGTCTTGCCAATTTGTCTCCATCATCACTAGTTCCATATCGGAGCTAGCCTTCATCATCAGTTCATCACCAGCTCCACATCGGAGCAGGTCATCTCCATCATCACCAACTCCCTGTCGGAGTTGGTCCATCATGCTCCCCATTGGAGCTGACATCATCATCAATTATGAAGGACCGAAAAACAGTTTGTGAAGGTCCTTCAACACCATTGTCACTATCTCTGAATCAATGAAGAGCTGAAGAACAGTTTGTGAAGGCTTAAGGTACTAAGGGCTGAAGAACGATCCGTGAAGGCTCCAAGGTCCGCTTCATTGAAGATGAGATGAATCATTTCTTCTTCATCATTTAAAGAATCGCACACTTCGACGTCATCATCAAGCATGGAATTTTGATTTATAGTGTTTAGTTGTAGTTTTCAAATGCAACGTTATTGCATACACATTACATTTGAGTGGGGGTGTTAAGTGTAATAGTGTGTATTGGATATTTGGGTCATTTCCCATCCCTCTTGTACACAATATATTGCCCATATGGCTAAGTCAATGCAACAAGTTTATCCCCAATTTTCTACTTCTATGTGAAATTGACAGCTAGCACCTCAAACATTACCGGTTTTGGTATGATGTTCTGAACATGCACGCAAAGCAATGCCATTTCTGAAGAACAGGCTAGAATTGTGATGACATTAGCTTATAGAAATTTGAAGCGGTTGATCTTGTTTGTGATCAAAGATGTAGAATTTTTCTTTTCTATCACAATTTTCTTTTCAGTGGACTAAGAGTTGGATTTTCACCTGAAAAATATTACCACTGCAACTCTTGTCTGAAGTTCTGAACATGCACACAAAGCAATGCCATTTCTGAAAGAGCAAATCCTGAACGGTGACAACAGTGCTAACAGATATTCGACAAAGTTGAATTTTTTTTTTTTGCTGGGTCAGCCGAAGATAAGTCCGATCAAATTTCATTAAGATAAAGAGAGTTCAGGTTATAAAATTATTACATCGACCAACGTTGCCGAAGGCGGGACGAGAATTGCCAAAATGCAATCCGCCCACAGAAAGGAACACCTGAAACTATTGCTGAAAATGTTGATCAAATATGTGAAATTTTAATAGTGGGCCTTCGGTTTTCACTTCAAAAATACTGCTGCTGCTGCAACTCTGCAAGAGATAAGTGGAGAAGGCAACATGTGAGCCAAACCACGCTCGATTGGTTGGTAGTTGATTATATTTATCATTTAAACTACTCAATATCGATAGCAATACGATGTAACAAGAAATCAGAAAAAAAAACCAAAATCTACATATAGTAAAAAATAAAAGATAACGATCGGATATGACGGTACCCTTAGAGCATGTACAATAGCAGACTATAAGCAAGCTATAAACATATTTTAAAGAGATAAAAGAGGAGAGAGAAGAACATAGAGCTACAGATCTATAGCCAGCTATAGCACGGACTCCAAGACGTAATGTGTGCATGATAGGTGAGACTAGATATTAACAGTATAGTAAGCAACTATTGTATGTATTGGCTATTAAATTAGCTATAGATGATTTATAGCCAGTAGCTGGCTAAAGTATTAAACTTGCTCTTATATGCGAAAGGCGCTGAGTCGATCCGAAATTTCCGTAACTACTTTTATCCCTTTTTCCTCGGTGCCGTTGGGACACCTGTCCAGCAAAGTACGATCGGAAATGACGGTTCTACCCCCTCCTTCCTCATCCTCGTCTGCTTCACCTCCATAAAACCCCCCACTTGTGCCCAGGGCTTCGCCTCCCACGTCTGCGAGGAAGAGGCGCTGCTGCGACTGCGAGTGCGAGGTATGTGCATTCCCCCACAAATCTCGGCCCCTCTCCTCCCTTCGCTTCTCCCGATCCGTCGAAAAGCTTCGTGCCTTTGAGGGATGGAGTATGCGTGCTCGATCTGTTTGATGGTAGAGGCTGAGGAAGGAGCGAATTTTTCCAACCGTTTTGTGAGCCCAGCGGCTACGGTGTTTTGGGGTTGTTTCAACAATGGAGGGGATTTCGATTCATGCAAGTTCTTGGCTTTCTGGATGAGATTTTTCTTTTTCTCGTTTAGTTGATTTTTGAGTGTATTTGTTCTCATCTGCCTGCTTGAGTGGAGTGGGGTTTCTACCGCTTGATATTTCTTCTCTCTTTTTTTTTCCCGGTGTATTTCTTGTACTCCCTGGTTATTACTTGGTTATAAGATAAAATTCTAAAAAAAATAACTTGGTTATAAGATTTGCAGTTTTGATTTTATCTGCCGTTGAGGATTCTTTTGTTCTATGGCTCGTCTCTGTGTTTTTTAGTGTGCAAGATTCTTCGATCAATTATTAGCTCTTGATTTCTATTGGAGGTTATTGGCTTGTGGTTTGTGTGTGCAATGTGCAATGCAAGTTCTTGGCTTTGTTGACGTTCCAGAGTGTAGTGTGGTTCTTTGATCTGACTGCTTAAGAATAAAGCACCTGCCTTTTGTAACATGAGGATCCTCAATTTTTCGTGTTTGTGTATTCTTGTTTCTTGTGGTGGTTATTTGGTCAAGATATGCACTGTTCTTGAGGACCCTCATGTTACAAACATTTTTTTTCTTTCTGAAATGTGCAATATTGTTCAAGTTCCTAGCTCTGCGTTATTGGCTGAAGATGGATTTCATTTACAGGTTATTCCCAAGAAGACCAAGTGGTAAAAAGCTATGGGCAACTCCTGCCTTGCTGGTGCTCGTAAGGATTCCCTTCGAGACTCTTAATCTCTTTTGCTTGCTACTAACCTACTAGCTACTGAAACTATTGTGGTAGAAGCACAGAACACGGTTCACCAGTGGTGTAAGTCGATTCTGTTTCAGATTTCTGATATTTCCATGTAGAAATGAAATGTCAGGAAAAATTTGTAATTTTAGTTCCTGGAAACTAGTTACCTTTGTCATCGTGTTGAGCGGGTTTGGTCTCGTTGATCAGAAGGTATAGCAAATGGCATAGATAGATATGAGTTTGAGGGTTGAACTACTAGTTTTCATAAGCACTGCCTATTGACTCTGGCTAGGTGTAATCTTGGCTACAATATGTTGGCAGTGGTTAATTACTTGTGCCATGGCCCATGGGATTATGGCCTGTAGTTTTGTATAGGAAACACTTTGATACCATGGTAATGCTTGTTTGCTGGATGATTTGGAAAGAACAAAATGCACACATGTCCAATCAGTGTTCCCGTACTGTTGGCCTGATCTTTGGTGACATTAAGGACGAGATCACAGTGTGGAAGAAAGCAGAGTTTTTCATTGTCTCTTATGGCTATGTGTTTGTAGTGTGAAGGTTTTTGTCTTCATGCCTTTGAGGTGGGATTACTATCAATCTCACACTGGTTTCGACAACTTGTAGATGTAATATTACTATAACTATACCTCCCTAATCTTAATGAAATTTGGTCGGCCTTTTTCATCAGCTGACTTGACAAAAAATAGTATATTATTATGTACTAATTTTGACTTTACTGCAAAGAACGGATAGTTTTTCGGAGTTGTCTTTGTTCTCATACGATTAGATATGCTCTTGTATGTGGACCAAACAATGATGTGACCAAAGAATGAAGGTTGCCAAAGCTCAGCGACGAGGATTCGACACCATTGCAGCCTTGATAGCTTGGACTATATGGAACGAGTGGAACAACAGGATCTTCAACCAACAGCAAAAGACCTGGGTCGAAGTGGCAAAGGTTATGGCGGCCGAGGCCGAGCTTTGGCGCTTAGCGAACGCGGCCATGCCGGAGCTACCTCTACCGACCACGGAGTGGCGATCGCAAAATTTAGTAGGAGATTAGGCCTTAGAACTTTTTGTCCATCCGGTACCCTGTCCCCTTCTTTATTTTCATTTTCAAATCTCTGTAAATAAACTTTATTTCTCTTAATACAAAGATGCGCAGCTTGCGTATTCCCAAAAAAAAAATGATGTGACACATACACAGCAGCAGATTTCCTGCCTTACAAGGGAGTAACTCCTCTTCCTTTCTGTCTTGTGTAGTTTGAGTTAATACCCTTGACATCTTGATTTCAGCCGATGCATTGCTGGTAAAGATCCATAATCCAGTGTTCTTATGGAAGGTTTATGGCTTCTCAGCTCTACTTCAGAGGGGAGCTTTAGCAGCCAAGTCTGCTGCATTTCATTGCTCTGGATACAATTGGTACGCATAGCTGTGAAGACACTACAGCAGTACTATGCATTAGATTTAAAACTGCATGCGACTAGGCAGATACCATGCGTCATTCATCAGTTCATTTGATATGTTCAAGAGATAAAATAGTTGCCTATAAACAATAAGAATTGCGGAATAGTCTTACATGTTCATGTCCCTCAAAAAAAAACTCAATGTAGCTAAGTAATTAGTCTCAGCGCTCTATAAAATGGAAATTGCAAGGTGATGTTTGATAGGATGAATGAAGAAATTAGGATTTGTTATCACTTCAGCCTTGATTTTTAATCTGAGTTGGTATTATGCTCATTGATTCTCATTATACAGGTACTTGAAAGTGTCTCCAATGCATAAAACCCTTGGTGATGGAACTCCACATGTTGCTCTTTCTCTTGTGCTGTCCCGACTAAGCTTTAAGCCAGATTACACCATGAATGCAGTGTTCGTGCTGTCAATATACAACCATTCGAAGGGAAATTTTCTTGTAGTCAAAGGTAATTTCCTGAATTTGGAGCAGTATTGAACATATTATCTCAATTCCACCGCTTTAATTCAATGTGTAAATATATATGATCAAATACTTTCCACATTGTTTAATTCACTTTGTGTTGTCTTATGCTACCAACTTTGGTTTCATCAACCTATCGATATTTGCAGTTAACATATGGTAGTGCTGTATAGTGCATACATGATTCCTCCCTTTTAAAGAACAAATGTTCAATTGTTGTGAGGTCTAGTTATGTTGCAGCAGAGCTATTTGCAGCTTAAAAGACTACATTTCTCTAATTTTGCCACATTTTAACCATGAGCAGCTAGCTACAACTTCGACGTCAAGAACACACACTCAAGGAATATATGCTTGATTTCCCTTGAAGACCTACTGAAATCATCTGAGTATCTGCTTGATGATACTTGTGTCCTTGGTGTGGAGATATTACAAATAGATGTGTGCCGTTCTCTTAAAAAGAAGAGTGTTAAAGTTCAGAAGAAGTTTCTCTTCCTCCAGAAGAAGAAGTTTGTCTCTGTTCAGAATCTCTTCCTCCAGAAGAAGGATTTCACCAAAGGGGACTACACCTGGACCATGAACAACTTCCCTGAGTTGGATTTGAAGCCATCGGTCCTTTCACCTGCATTTGAAATTGGCAGACGCAAATGGTATGCATCTGTTCTGGTTACAATTTTATTGATGTTTATGTGTTGCCGGTCCTTTCTGTGTGCAATTGTTCATTATCACAAATTAGATTTCTAATTTCATGCTGGCCAGAAACATTGAGTTGTTCATGGCAGTTGACATCAGTAGTGGATTCAATTAGAAAAAGGTAGTTGTCTTCCATGTCCTGTGTATATCGTACTGCAAATATACCATGTTCCAGTTAAATTATCTAGGATTTATCTCTAAGCAATAGACCTGAATAACTCCAATGGTAGTATATTTTCAGTTAGGGAATAATATTTCTAGTCTGTTAACATAAACCTTGTCCAATTTTTTGGACGGATGACGACAGCGTCTTTTGGCGTCGCGACCCTCATGAGGGCGTTGTTTTAGAGTCTTCGTGTCGTGGTGGTGTTGTTGGCCCGGTGGCGATCGGTCTCGCATAGTGATGGCTGGTTCGGTGCTTGGCTTCCCTCTCTGTAGCGTGTGTTTGGGTGGTTGGCACATGGTTCGGGGCGTGTGCTCTGGTGCACATCCTTTCTCGACAGCTAGCTGTCGATGTAAAACTTCTCTTGTAACTTTTTCTTCCTATCTTAATTACATTGAATGACCTCCTTCGGTTATTCTGGCAAAAAAAAAAAAACCATAAACGACATATCTTATTTCTGATAGTTCAATCCTATTTAACAGCCACTTGACATATGTATCAACAACATTATCTTCCGATGAACCTAGAGTCATATGGTATATTTCCCCCTGGCATGTGCATGCTCATAAGTCATAACTGAACTCGTTTGGTCCCAGGTTCATCAGAATGTATCCGCGTGGTGATGAGTACAGCACTAATTCCCTTTCCATGTACTTGTTCCCGCAATCCTGGGACAAGCTCCTTCCAGAGCCTGGGACGATGATCGAACTGACACTATCCATCCTGAACCAAAACAATGCGCAACTCCACAAAGTTTCAGGTTCAGCTTCTCCATGACAGCTCCTGTGGAATGAATTAATATGCAGGGACTGCTTCATTTTTTTGGAGCATCTCATTAATTCTTAGTTTGTCTCCATCGCAGGTCGCTTTGTCTTCGCTAGTAAGAATGGCTGGGGATGGTCCAACTTCATCGCGCTCCACAAACTCAAGGATCTTGTCGGATCAAGCTGCATTGTTAAGGCAGACATCACCATCATCGGGTCATCCAGTGAGAGTCAGATTGTGGTCTGAGGAAGAAACAATGACCTTGCATCCTTATGGCAAGAACACCTGCCAAACTATCTATCATAAAATTATGGTAGCATCACTAAGAACTTGTCTGATCAATGGTATTCTTATGGTGGTTAAGATGACCTGAGCAATGGATGCTGAGAAAAATGTGAGAGTATGCCATGCTATCTATCTATGTAGAACTGGAGAGTAATGTTATGTTCTGAACCACTTTTATGCATGGATGGTATAAGCATTTGCCATTATATATTGTCATCTCGGTGTCTTTAAATTCAGCATATGTTAATCTGCTGATCAGCTTGTGTTGTTCTGCTTGATGATGCCTCTCTGAATTACATTATCGTTTCGAGTTTTTGACAACTTGTGTTTGTTGCATATGCTGCCATATATGGTTTAATTGGTAAAGCCCTGTACGTGCTAAACGGGCCCATCAATCTTGGCCCAAAAAAAATCAATCTATTGGGCCCCCTTTTTTTTTCCTGTTCCCTATAAATCTCAGGATTATGTGTGTGCCGGTAGAGGCGTTGATCAGTTGAGATAAACGCGACGAGTTCGTGTGTGTTTGTTTGGGCGGCGACTGCGAGGGCGATCTGGCTGTTTGCTAGGTATGTACATTGTCTTTCTCGCAGATGAGAAAAAATGGTGCTTTTTTTGGTTATCTGATGCCATTATGATCTCTTAGTAAAAAAAAAAAAAATTCTTTTCATTGAGTGGATTAAGGTACTGATCCTAAATCTGTGATCTTGTCGTTTCACTAGTAAACCTAGCTGCTCATCAATCTATTGTTTTTTTTTTCGAGGAACCTATCAATCTATTGTTTTCTTTTCTTTTTTTTTTTGACATAAACAATCTATTGTTTTCTGTAGTTCTTGGTTATGAGATATGATTATTACATCAGGCTGGCTGCGTACTAAAGCTTTGAGATATATATTTTGCCGTGAAAGTTGACACTTAATCTCTTGTTATTAATTATCACCTAGTATACGCTGAGGTTAATTTACTGGAGACGGGATCTAAAAAGGGAGCTCGAAGAGAGAACCATGGGCAACGTTGCTGGACGTGCTGCAGGTGCTTGTAAGTATTCTTTTCTGAAAACTGCTCTCTCAACCTGGATCTCATTTGAAGTTTTCTTTGCTCAGATTAGATTAGACACTACTAACACATTAGTCATTCTAACCTGTGCATCGGTATGTATGGGTATTTAAGTTAGTGCAAAAGATATTTGAGCAAATGGGCAGTAACATTAGTTTTACTTGTGTGTACTGCAATTGTCAATGGGCAGACTTGTATTTTGGAGTATAAAACATAGCATTCAAATCCTAATGAAGTTTTAATTCATTCTGCCAAAAAAGATAAAGTTTGAATTCTTAGCAGTAAATTTCTCTTCAGTGCTATATGATTTTGAAAATGGTTACTGCTCTCAAAATGGAGAAAGAAATATTTCGAAAATGATTAATTCCTAAATTCAGGTACAGTGTTGTCTATGCTAATTGAATTCACCAAAAAATTACAAAGTGTCCTAATCTCATGAGTAGATTCAAATGGTTTGCATGGAGACTTATGTACACTGAAATGATTAAGGAATGTCTATATCGATCCTTTAGGACTAAAGAATCAGTATGAGGATGCTTAATTATATGGTGCCAATTTGTTGAAGGATAAATAATTTGCATACCACTGAAATTTTACATATTCTCTATCTACCCACGCTCTGATTGAGAAATTAGTGCCAAATAAGAGATTGAATACTTCAGTGCAAAATATGAGATATCGGATTGGAGTAGGGGCGCTGCTAGAGAAAGGGTATTGTCCAAACTAGGTGTTAACAGCCCAAAACCCACTCCTTAGTATTAATTAAAAACCAGATATGCCCACAAAAGACACAAGACACAAGAATGTGCTGGATAGAAAAATATAAATGATAGTACAAGGCATTAACCTAGCAAGGGATTTGCATGCGCATATATATTTGTTACAGTGCGCTCAATGTTATTTTTCTTAAAGAAAATTATTCATGGCAGCATTATCATGGTACTCCCTCCGTTTCACAATGTAAGTCATTCTAGCATTTCCCACATTCATAGTGATGTTAATTCTAGCATTTCCCACATTCATAGTGATGTTAAACATCACTATGAATGTGGGAAATGCTAGAATGACTTACATTGTGAAACGGAGGAAGTAGATCGTATCAATGATGTCCTAAGAGTTTATTAATTGATATTGCAAAATCAAATTTCAGATTCCAAGGAGCCCCGAAATGCTCCTTTTGTAAAAGAACGTGAACCAGCTTTCCAATGGAAGATTTATGGCTTCTCTGCGTTACTTCAGCGAGGAGCCACATCAGTCACCTCTGATCTGTTCCACTACGGTGGGCACACCTGGTATGTAATATCTAGTTTTGTGGAAGGAGAATTCTCATTTTATTGAATATGATGAATTTAAATCTCCATGGATAACAATAATTAAGCGATTGATAGGATGAAAAGAACAATATGGAATACACAAACATTTCATTGCCACTAACTATTGGATTAAATTCTTGATGGCACACATCCCTCTATTCTCCTACAGGTACTTGCAAGTGACTCCAATGAAAAAGAAGGGTTGTGGCCTTGACGAACCATTTGTTGCTGCTAACCTTTTGATGGATACTCGACAAGGCTTGAAGGAGGATATCGTGGTGGACACGACATTCGAGCTGTCAATTTATAACCATTCAAGAAGAACACACCATGGAACAAGAGGTAGGTTTGTAAGGGCACCCGCAATGGTTATCTATAGGCTCTCTACAAGAGATCCATGTTAGCATATTCTCCTACTTAGAAGAGATTAAATGAAGAGAGAGAGCAAAACTATCTACTAACCTGGAGATAGTCTATAGAGAAAAACGAGACAATGCATTAGAGAGCTATAGATACCCATGTAGACATACTATTGAGGTGGTTTACTATTAATCTAGTCTACTGCTGAGATATGTTTTATAGAGAGCATCTTACTTTACCATTGCGGGTGCTCTAATGAACAAGTTAATTATCCATGTACTCCCTCCATATTTGAATGTATGACGCCGTTAACTTTTTGACAAACGTTTAACCTTTCGTCTTATTAAAAAAATTATGCAATTATAATTTATTTTATTGTGACTTGATTTATCATCAAATGTTCTTTAAGCATGACATAAGTATTTTTATATTTACATAAATTTTTTGAATAAGACGAGTGGTCAAACGTTGGTATTTACATAAATTTTTTGAATAAGACGAGTGGTCAAACGTTGGTTATAAAGTCAACGGCGTCATATATTAAAATACGGAGGGAATATTTTTTTTGCATGAAACATTCAGCTGGTTTCACAAAAAATCTTGATCATATGGACAATCACATCTCGAGAGGAAAAATTTTATGTCTAGTTGTCTACTCTTTTAAGTAGCTCAAACAAGAAACATGAATATATGCACCATATATGTGCCAGTGCTTATGTTTTCTTTTTCCTCTCTCAAAGTGTTTAATTATGTTTAGTTTACTAACATTTTACTTGGATGCACTCATGCAGCGAGCTACAAGTTCCATTATCCAAAGTACTACTCAGAGTACACATACCTCATTCCCCTTTCGAAGCTACAGGATGGTTCAGATTTCCTTGCTGATGATACATGTGTCTTTGGTTTGGATATATTGAGAGCAAGAAAATTTAAACCTACGAAGAAGAATGCTAAGGGTGTTACTATTCAGCATGTCTTTCTCCAGACAAAGGGGTTCATGCAAGGGAACTATACATGGAAAATTGAGGACTCCAAATTGGACTTGAAGGCCACAATCTGTTCTCCAAAGTTTGATATTGGTGAACATAAATGGTATGCACATATGGTACCAATAAGTTTTATGTTTGTTTTATATGATTTGAATTAGTGTGTTATTACAACTCTAAAAGTTTCGTGAAGATGGGACATCAACTAACACTATTTGTCTTTAAAAAGAGATAATCAAATGGGCACTAGACAGTTTTTTTTTTTTGCATTGTGTAGTTAAACCATCATATTTGTCTTTGTGCTGCGTGTTATGAGCTAGTGATGCGCATGTATTTACTTGTGAAACTTAGGAAATGGAATTCTTTTTACCATGTTAGCAAGCTGGATTGATGCCAATATACTCCATCCGTTTTTTAATAGATAACGCTGTTGACTTTTTCTCATATGTTTGACCATTCGTCTTATTCAAAAAATATACGTAATTATAATTTATTTTGTTATGGGTTGTTTTATCACTCATAGTACTTTAAGTGTTATTTATATCTTATACATTTGCATAAAATTTTTGAATAAGACAAATGGTCAAACACGTAAGAAAAAATTAACGGCGTCATCTATTAAAAACGGAGGTAGTATATTTTTACCATATATTTGTGTTGTATGATCATTGTATTGCAAGTCTCCTACCATTTAGCTTATCCCTAAGATGTACTTTATTTCTCATAGCACATCTTAGACTTTCAGATTTTCAGTTATGCGACCATAATTAATAAATGGATTGGATTTATTCTTATGTCAGGTACCTTCGTGTTGATCCATTTGGTGATTATCGCAACCGTGACTCTGTCTCCATCTACTTATGCCTTGATGATAACTCCAACATGCCTCCAATTGAGTCCGCGATCATGGCAGAATTCACCATATCCATCCTGAACCAAAAGAACGGAAAACACTCGCAACAGAAAGGTTCATCATATCAACTCCTCCAGTTTTCAATTGCATTAGAATTTGACGCATTTCGAAACAGGGTTTACATTTACAACCCATTTGTTTTTTGTGGCGAATTACCTTCATGTATATCAATTTTACTCTCCATCTCTTATTTGTTTTTGTTTTTTGTTTTTTTTTTTGGCGAACCACAGCCCGCACCGTGTTTTCTTGGAAAGGAATTGCTTGGGGATGGCACAAATTCATTCGGAGAGATCAGATGAAGAACACAAATGCAGGATTTGTTGTTGGATCGAGCTGGACAGTTCAAGCAGAAGTCACTGTCATCGGCTCATCCAGCCATGCATGATGGTGAACTGAAGAATTTGAAAAGAAATAGTTACATATCCCTATGCATCTCTCTCTAGCTAATGTCATATATGTACTGCTTTGCTCTGGTTTTTCTCTTACATTATATAAGATGTTTTAGATTTTGAGTGGATTCATATATGTTATGTTTAAATTTTATAAGGTTATGTTCTTTTGGAGGGGTTTGGAACCCCTTCCCTCTGCACGGAAAACGGAGCGATAGATTAACACGTGATTAATTAAGTATTATCTATAAAAAAATAAAAAAATCGATTAATATGATTTTTTAAAGTAACTTTTCTATATAAACTTTTTACAAAACGTATACCGTTTAGCGATTCGGAAAGCGTGCACGAAGAAAATAAGAGAGGTGGGTTGGGAGGAACACAGCCTAAGGAAGGAGTAGTATATGTACTTCATAGATTCAAATTTATGAGGACGTACGAGGGATGAAACAAATACTGTTGCTGATTATTGACTTGGTTATAAGGATTAATTAGCAGTTGAGTAGTTAACGGATTGTGCATACAACATAAAATAAGTGGTTTAAGCAATGCATCAAAGAAATCGTAATTCTACTTAAAATAAAGGAATTGTAATATTAGAAATACAGAATAACCATATTATCTGATGAATAAGCTAAAAAGAATAATAGAGCTAAGTTAGGTGGTGTTTGAATCTGCTGAAAATGAAGATGAAGATAAAGATTAAGTGTTTCACGTAAAACGAGGTGGTAATAACGTGTGATTAATTGAGTTTTAATTATTACAAACTTGAAAAATGGATATCCAGTTGTAATCAATTAATCTGATATTTTAGATCAACTTTCATATAGAAAGTTTTCGCACAAAACGCACCGTTTAGCAGTTTAAAATGCGTGCCACGAGAATCCGAAATTTTATTCTACCCTTACAAAGAAACGAACGGGGCCTTAATCTTTTCAAGAATAACAGTGTGGCTAATAAGTGAAAATAAATAGAGCTAATTAAGTTAATCTTTTTAAGAGGTAGCTAGTTTGTCTAAATCAGCTACCACTCCATCTATAAGAGACATTATACACATATACTTCAAATACAATTTTCTCTTAAACTACTCATCCGATCTACGATCCGATTTCACCGTTGTATTTGTAACAATTAAATCTTTATAACAAGATCTTACATTGATTATATTCTGATGAAAAATTATAAATTACTTTTATAATATATCTAAATTACTTTTAGATTTCACTAAATTACATCTTAGACATGTAAAAGTAAATTCAATGAAGCCTAAAAGTAATTTACATATATTATAGAAGTAACTTATAACAAAAAGAAAGTAACTGTAATGAATGTCTTTTTTAATTGGATATGACTACACAGCTAGTGGTAGCTAGCTTGTACTCCATCTAGTATATCCTTTCAACTTGAAAAATACAATAGTATCTTCTTTTCTCATTCTATATGAAAAACAAAAATGAAAGGAAAGAAACAATCGATGATTAAACAGATTTATAGAGAGTTACTTTTGAACCATGCAAAAGTTACTTCCAATTAACATTAAAGTTACTTTTAAAAATTGTTAAACTTATGTGTGTTGATCTGTGCTGATTAAATTTAATTTCTAGATAAAGTCATATTTTTATCCCTACAACGAATTTACTTCTATTGTCGCGACAAAAGTACTTCGTTTTGTTTTAAGTTACTTCTATAATATATGTAAATTACTTTTA
>CM020186.1:3280839-3294496 GCA_009805545.1 Oryza longistaminata
CAAAATCCAATTTCAGATTCCAAGGAGCCCCAAAAGCTCCTTTTGTAAAAGAACGTGAACAGCTTTCCAATGGAAATTTATGGCGCTTCTCTGCTTTACTTCAGCGAGGAGCCACATCAGTCACCTCTGATCTGTTCCACTACGGTGGGCACACCTGGTATGTAATATCTAGTTTTGTGGAAGGAGAATTCTCATTTTATTGAATATGATGAATTTAAATCTCCATGGAAACAATAATTAAGCGATTGATAGGATGAAAAGAACAATATGGAATACACAACACATTTCATTGCCACTAACTCTTGATTAAATTCTTGATAAGGCACACATATGACACCAATAGGATGACCATGGAAGTGCCACATGACATCAGTCATGAATTTTACATGGATATTTAAGGCTTATGTACTGGGAAGTCAGAATAATTATATGTAAGGTTATGCAGCACATTGGCAACGATGTTCTGTAAGCACTTATTAGAGATATGCGCCTGCAAGGTAGGATATGAACGAGCATGGTCATAGAGTGGACAATTCACTAACTATATCAATATCATTCACGCTGACATGATTTAATGGTAAGCCATACATTCATTATATTTAATAGAGAGCGAGCACTACGACCAGAAGCGTAAACCGTTTTGTCAGACTCAATTCACATTAATATACGTATTCCATGTTTTTTTTTTAGCAAAATGAAGCCTTCGCAACGGTTGTCACGCAAAAACTCTTTGAATCATATGGACAATCACATCTCGAGAGGAAAAATTTATGTCTAGTTGTCTACTCTTTTAAGTAGCTAACAAAGAAGACATTGACAGTTTATATGCACCATATATGCCAGTGCTTATGTTTTTCTTTTCCTCTCTCAAAGGTGTTAATTATGATTTACTAACATTTTACTTGGATGCACTCATGCAGCGAGCTACAAGTTCCATTATCCAAAGTACCACTCAGAGTACAGTACCTCATTCCCTTTCGAAGCTACATGATGGTTCAGATTTCCTTGGATGATACATGTGTCTTGGTTTGGATATATTGACAGCAAGAAAATTTAAACCTACGAGAAGATATGCTAAGGGTGTTACTATTCAGCATGTCTTTCTCCAGACAAAGGGGTTCATGCAAGGGAACTATAACATGGAAAATTGGAGGACTCCAAATTGGACTTGAAGTCCACAATCTGTTCTCCAAAGTTTGATATTGGTGAACATAAATGGTATGCACACATGGTACCAGTAGTTTTTATGTTTGTTTTATATATGATTTGATGAGTGTGTTATTAGAACTAACAGTACTTGTCTTTAAAAAGAGAAAGGTGTTTCTCTTTTTTTTTTTTTTTACATTGTGTAGTTAAACCATCATATTATATTTGTCTTTGTGCTGCGTGTTATGAGCTAGTGATCCGCAAGTATTTTATTTTGTGAAACTTAGAAATGAAATTCTTTTTACCATGTTAGCAAGCTGGATTGATGCCAAATAAATATTTTTACCATATATTTGTTTGTATTGATATGATCATTGTATTGCAAGTCTCCTACCATTTAGCTTATCCCTAAGATGTACTATTATTCTCATAGCACTCTTAGACTTTCAGATTTTCAATTATGCGACCATAATAAATGGATTGGATTTTATTCTTATGTCAGGTACCTTCGTGTTGATCCATTTGGTGATTATCGCAACCGTGACTATGTCTCCATCTACTTATGCTTGATGATAACTCCAACATGCCTCCAATTGAGTCCGCGATCATGGCAGAATTCACCATATCCATCCTGAACCAAAAGAACGGAAAACACTCGCAACAGAAAGGTTCATCACATCAACTCCTTCAGTTTTCAATAGAATTAGAATTTTGACACATTTTGAACGGGTTAACATTTACAACCCCATTTGTTTTGTGGCGAATATACCTTCATGTATATCAATTTTACTTTCTCCATCTCTATATTTGTTTTTTTTTTTTTTTTTGGCGAACCACAGCCCGCACCGTGTTTTCTTGGAAAGGAATTGCTTGGGGATGGCACAAATTCATTCGGAGAGATCAGATGAAGAACACAAATGCAGGATTTGTTGTTGGATCGAGCTGGATAGTTCAAGCAGAAGTCACTGTGATCGGCTCATCCAGCCATGCATGATGGTGAACTGAAGAATCCGAAAAGAAATAGTTACATCCCTATGTACTGCTTTGCTCTGGTTTTTCTCTTACATTATAAGATGTTTTAGATTTTGAGTGGATTCATATATGTTATGTTTAAATTTTATAAGGTTGTGTTCTTTTGGAGGGGTTAGGAACCCCTTCCCTCTGCACGGAAAACGGAGCGATAGATTAACACGTGATTAATTAAGTATTAGCTATAAAAAATAAAAAATCGAATTAATATGATTTTTTTAAAGTAACCTTCCTATATAAACTTTTTACAAAACGTATACCGTTTATCGATTCGGAAGCGTGCCGCGAAAAATAAGAGAGGTGGGTTGGAAGAAACACAGCCTAAGGGTAGTATATGTACTTCATACTAGGTTCAATTTATGAGGACGTACGAGGGATGAAACAAATACTGTTGCTGATTATTGACTTGGTTATAAGGATTAATTAGCAGTTGAGTAGTTAACGGATTGTGCAACAACATAAAATAAGTGGTTTAAGCAATGCATCAAAGAAATCGTAATTCTACTTAATAAAAGGAATTGTAATTTAAGAAATATAGAATAAACAATATTATCCGATGAATAAGCTAAAAAGAATAATAGAGCTAAGTTAATCTTTTCAAGAATAATAGTGTGGCTAATAAGTGAAAAGAAATAGAGCTAATTAAGTAAATCTTTTCAAGAATAATATGGCTATACGTTAATCATTTCGTAGAAATTTCATCGAACGTGCGATTCTGACTAAGAATCCTACTCCTCGTACATTTTTTTTTTTTTTTTTGAAACTTTCACGCATTCCATCTCCATGTCGAAAACTTCACAAATAGGGCCAAAATAAATTCGGAAGAAGGCCAGATTGTCCTCTCAATCAAGCCCAATACATAATTCAAGCCCATACCACATCTCCACAAGCCCAAACTCAAGCCCAGCCCAGTATAAGGCCCAGGACCAGGCCCTGGCCCGCCTCTGCGGTCTCCTTCGTCACCCGCGCGTCAACCAACCTCCGGCGTTCTCCTTCCCCCGATTCCCCATTCGCCCTCGCCACCGCCACCGCACCCTCGCGCCGCCGCCGATCCGCGCCGCCACCGCCATGCCGCCGCCGCGGACCCCGCGCCGCCGACGCCGCCGCCGCCTCCTCCCCGAGCCTGGACCTGCGGACGGGCGGGCGGATCCTGCGGCGGGCGGCGCGCACTCCCTCGCCCCGCGCTCCCTCCCGCCGCTCCTCCTCGCGGCGCTCTCCTCGTCCTCTTCCGCCTGGCGCTCGTCGCGGCACGCTCCGCCTCGCCTCCTTCGCCGACACGACCCGGCGCTCCGGTCCCTCCTCTCCCGCCTCTCCCCGCCCGCCGCACGCCCCGCCGCACCCGCCCCGGCCACCTCCCGCGCCGCCGCTCGTTCACCTCCTCCTCCTCGTCTCCCCCTTCCCTCTCCGACGACGACTTCCTCGTCGGGACCCTGCATCCCGCCTCCTCCGCCCCCTCCCGCGCCGCACGCCGCAACGCCTCCTATTACGAGTTCCTCTTCACTCCCTCCTCCTCCTCCTCATCGCCCAAACCCTACCCCTTGTCGCTCCCCCACCGCCTCCCTTCCACCGCGATCCCGTTCACCTTCGTTGTCCGCAACGAGACCTCGCCGACGATGCCCGCCGCGGGGCGAGGCGGCGGCAGTGAGCTCCGGTTGCTCGACCTGACCAGGCGTGACGCCGTGGCCATCATCAACCTCCTCGCGATGCTCTCGTCCGTGCACGTGCTCGCGATCCTCGGCTACATCGCCGTTCACTCCGTAGCTCTGGGCACCGTGTTCGCGTCTGTCGCCGGGCAGCACTTGCAGGGGCGGCCGCGGCGGTGGTTCCATTTCTCTGGTATGGCTTTCGGGGTGAGACGGCTCACCGGGTTTGCGTTCCTGCGGTGGGCGACGCGGGACGCGATCGTGCAGATGCTCTGCCTCTGGTTCTTCTCCGAGGTGCACGACCAGGCGCAGCTGTTCAGGCTCTTTGTCGTCGCCAAGCTCATGCCCTTTTCAGCATCTGTCAACCCGTGGCTCGCTGCGACCGTTGGAGGGCCAGAGCTTGATGGGTTCTTCATTGCGTGGGCTCTCCTTGATGCGGTCGTCTCGGTGCTTTTCACCGTGGTGCCATGGGTGGTTGTTATGGACCGTGATCCACGACCGCCTGGTCGCAATGCTGTGAAGGAAGGATGCTACCTTGTGTCATTGATGGCAACTGATGCCACTTTGATCAAATGCTGGCAAACAGTGGTATGCGGCAGCATGGGACAGCTTGCCATGGTTACACTTGGTGGGAAGGTTCTTGGCGGATTTCTCCACTCAATCGCAGAGGTGTACTTCATGGTGGTGTGGCTGATGTTCTACTTTTCAGCAAGGTGTAAGGAGGTTCGGTTGGGGGGCCGCCATTTTGGATTGGAGGATGTGGCAGCTGCTCTTGATGGGTTCAGGCAATAGCATGTTGACAGTTGCAGCATTACTTTTTCAGTGGGAAGAGGTATATTTCATGCCTCGTAATGCTCATTCATGCCGCATTGCTGGTCTTGGTGGAGTCGCAATTTCGTAGTTCTCTTAATCTTCCAAATTGTGCTATGATGTTCTGATTCGGATGAGGGAGAGAGAACTTGGCAATGCTTGTATATACAGTTTTTGTCCTATGGGGGTAATCATGTATAGTGACACCATTTGGCACACAAGAAAGGTTGTCTTGTTCCTTTTTCCATGGGAGGTGAGATGCCTTGTGATAGAGGATGTAGATCCAAGATGATGATAGCGAGATTTATACAGTCCTATGGTGTAGTAGCAGAGTTATCTTGAGTGATTTTTGGGATGGAAACTCTTGGTGCTTCAAGTTCACACGCTGTTGACACTATGTTGATATCCTTTGTTTTTCTTCTTTTGTTGTGTGAGCAACTTTGTCTATAACTTCATTTCAATAACCCTTTAACTTTCTTTTCAACGAAGTTGCTAGGCCATTGCTGAGTTTTCTTTTAATGGCCCAGTTCTTTTTTGGGTCCTGGTTCTACTAGTCTGCCATTATTTGTCTCTTCAATTGATACGATATAAATTTATCACACATGATCTGGAATTCTCTCCAACACATTTGGTGCACCCCTATAAGCAACTTTGCATGTGAGGTTCTATTTATTGGATAATACCCCTTTTGGACCAGTGTCTATCATATTTCATTCCACAATGACCTTTACTTTTAGATATGATCTGCGGTTCATGTTCCCTTACATGTCACTTGTTCAGTTGTTCCAACTATTTATTCAATCCACAATTCATTAAAAAGTTTAAAGCCTGTTGCATGTGGGATACTGGAAAATACTGAATTGGTGGTGTTGATTGATATTGGTCCAAAATCAGTAGTGAACCCGAGGAAGTAGAAGGGTGGGTGCAAAGTTTGGACTGATTATAAGAGACAGCGTATTGTCATTTTAATTCTGTTTACCAGTTTGTATCATGATTGCAACCCTTACTTAATTCATGTTCAGAACATAAAACGTACTTCTCGTGAGTATTTACCATTTAGATATTCACTTGTATGTATTAATACATAGGGCAGGCATTCAAGCTGAATATACTCAACTGCAGTCTTCAAAAGTCAATTGATCTTTGCCTTGTTCATCCCTTTTTCCCCTTATTTGTCATGCTACTAAATTAAAGGACCAGTTGCTGTTAGGCTTTTATAAATGGCATTTAGAGATTGGTTAAGATCTGAACAAACATATGGTTTCAGTAATTTGGTATAAGAAAAAAAAAATATAGGACATGTATCTTGCTACGCTAGGCCATCAATTCCAGGTTTGCCCAGTATTCTGTGACCCATTGATAAACAAGAAGACTAAACCATACTCTATTTTGACTTATGCTGTTATGCATCCTGGTATTGATTTTGCACACTTAGGACTTGAAAGGTATAGCTTAGAAGTTAAAACATTAATTTTATGAGGCAGGGGGGCGTGCCAACTAGAAACTAGATAAATTGGTACTAGTACTACAAAGTATGGTGCCATCTCTGAAGCTTATGCCATCTACTCTCATGAGTCATGTACTGTGACCGCAGCAGGTATTGTTTAATTTGTAAAAGAAGTTAGCATTTGCTTCGATGGCATTGTGTTTGTAATTTTTTTAAAGTTTGCCAGTACATATATGACCAGAGGATGCCGATCATATGTAGCCATGCATTGTTATGATTCTTCTCAGTTTCTCAGTTCTTATGTATCATGTTATGTTTCATGGAAAGATGAAAAGGTATATTGCATACTGTGGGAACTATGGAGTCATAAACTGCTGATGCTTATGTAAATTTTTGTGGAAAATGTTTTGCTTTGGGATAATACTTGTATCAAGTATGTTGAGAATATGTTTGCTGGCTGCTCATGGAAATGTATTTGTTCATCGGTTGCTTCACTGCATATCTCATATTACCTTCTGCACTTGAACCTGCAGTCTTCCAGTTATCTGAAGGCCGCATCTGTACATGTCAGAATAGCTGGTCGCTTTTACCTATGTAACTTTGGCTTGTTTATCTCATGCGACTATGCGATTATCTACCTGTGTCAGAGGTTGCTGAATGATGCATTTGCTATTCTTTGTGTCGAGACTAATTCGTTCTATGTTACTGACCCTAAATTATGCTGTGCTGTGGTCTGGAAAATGGTTTGAAATGCTTCATTACCATTTATTTCTCCTGTCACTTTGTTAGTCAAGGAAAATAAGACACTTGGTTAGCAAATCCTACTATCAGAGAGTTGAGGTACAGAGCAATTGAGTAAACTGATTCATGAAACCTTTGGGCATGTCATGTCGTGTTCTTCCCTGTTATGATCTGATGAGCTGCGAACAGGATGATGCAACTGTTTTCTTTTGCTGTCCTTTTTTATTTTGGAGATGGATGCTTGTGTTTACAGATGAACAGGATTTCTCTCGTTGACATGTTGGCCTGGCCCAACCTCTCGTAGAAGGAACGGCTAAAATGTAGCCCGCAGGCAGGTCACGCTTCGTTTTATGGTTGCTGAAAATTACTGTGAGAATATCTGACAGCCAACAGGAGCTCTATGGCCGTGTACTCTCCCTGGTTATAATGTTTTTCACCTGTACTCTTTGTCTGTTTTTTAAGTACTTGCCATCGGACATTATTCATGTATAAACCTCGATCGCTTGTATTTCTTTAAAAAGAATATATAAATACTTTAGAAAAAAGGTGTTTCATCAAAGTGTTTTTCTTAAAAAAAAATACTAAGCATTAAACTTTCACTCGAAGTAGTTTAACCATTTAAAAATTTAGGGGCATGTTAGTTTTCAGTCACCTAAAAGTACCCACATATTTACTTTTGGACAACCTAGATCACATCAAGATTTATGCAAGAACAATAAACTTTGTCTAATTCTTCTCTCTTCCTTCCTGCGATGTGTGTCTTCTCTTAATTGCAGCTGAATTACACGAGCTTGATCCCTAACCCAAGCTGTCGCCTCCCTAACTCCCCCATCCCCTCTCCCCAGGCTTTGCTGGTGCCAGTGAGCCCCATCACATAGGTGTACTCCCTCACGCTCTCGTCTCTCCTCCTATACCTATACCTGGTGAGATGACCCCGCCTTGCCTATATATTTTTTTCATTTCTGGTGACTCACACTGTCGAGACACCACCGTTGCTACTGGATGCAGGTCCTCATGCAGTACTGCAGAAAATCTCAATTGGTTGCTACTACATTCTAATCACTACAGATCCAACGTCAATTCCCGCCATTGATTTTGTCTATCGTCCTCCTCTAGCCCTTCAACTCTAGTGGTAATGTTGTCGTCTTGTTGCCTGCTCGGGCCCACATGTCAGTGAGCAGTACTGCACATGCAGTACTGCAGAGGATCTCAATTGGTTGCTACTACATTCTAATCACTACAGATCCAACATCAATTCCCGCCATTGATTTTGTCCATCGTCCTCCTCTAGCCCTTCAACTCTATTGGTAATGTTGTCGTCTTGTTGCCTGCTCATGTTCACCGCCTCTTCAGCTATCCCTGTAAAGTCGCCCATACCACTTCACCACCACCCAACCCTAAAACATAATCCTTATGTCATCTGTTGAGTTTTGATGCCATCGCCACTACTAGGTTGTCGACTTGTCGTCAACGTCATCGTCAAGAAATTGTTGTCATTGTTGGTGAGTCTTTTGTCATGAATCCCGCTTCTTCCTCTACCCACGCTATAGGTTGGAAGATAACTTTATAACCATTGGATTTAGAGCAAGTGGCTGAGATTTAACCATGAGGAAATCTTAGTCACCTGAAACCTAGTAGTAGGTCAAATTGTCAATAGTAACAGTAATTTTGGAAGATATTGGTCTCTCCTGGTAAGATGTATAGTACTCCATCCATCCCAATTTAATCATTATGCAATATCTTTGAGGTGTTCCAAAATAATCACACTCTAAAAGTGTATTTTCGTTTAAACTCAATATTAATTACTTTTTCTGTCCCAAAATATTAATTACTTTTTCTGTCCTAAAATATAAGAACCTAGTGAGATTAGATATGTTCTATTCAGATTCATAGTCATGATATACGTTCTTATATTTTTTGAGATGATGAAAGTAGTTCTTACTACCCACATGGCCACATGACGTTAATCGTTAAAGAGAAATGAGATGCAAATAATAAGATGCATGGCCGGCTAGATCGATCTTCATGAGCGAATAAAAAGATGCACGACGGCTAACGAGATACTCCCTTCGTCCAGAAAAAGACAAACCCTGAGTTTGCGTGTCCAACTTTAACTGTCGGTCTTATATGAAATTTTTTTATAATTCGTATTTTTATTGTTGTTAGATGATAAAACATGATTAATACTTTGTGCGTGACTTGTCTTTTTAATTTTTTTCATAATTTTTTCAAATAAGACGGACGGTCAAACATTAGGCACGAAAACCAGTGTTTGTCTTTTTTTTTTTTTGGAACGGAGAGAGTAGGCCCAAGGACGTACGGCCGGCTGTCGTGTCAACGTAACGTTAGTAACCGCACGACGATTATTAGCCAACTTGGAACGAAACGGCGACTGCGTCAGCTAGCAGCAGCCCATCACTGGAGTAGTAGTGTAAAGTGGACGCGGCATGTACGTTAATTACGAGCTCACACACATGCCCATGTGAGATAATTAACCCATGCATGTTGCCCTAATTAAACAATGGAACATATGAGATCGAGTTGTTGATTAATCCTTGAGCCACAACAATACATTATATTATACTACAATTCATGGACTGAAAGATATACTAGCTAGCCATGAGCATACTGACATATATGATGATGGCTATAGCTAATCATGGCTCAACTTTTAGGTAAACAACGTGCCAATATTTGATAGATAGAGGGACTATACTAGCTAGTGTGTTGAAAGGATTTCTGGGTGGAAATGGCCTTTTTTTTCTTTCAGATCTGATAGGAGATTACATGCAAATATTTTAAATGATATATAGGTTGATAGGTGTACATGTGTAGTCAAGCTCAAATGTAGCTCATGCATTCTATTGCTATTATCATTATATCCTATTCAAGGCATATATATAGTGCAACAATCGTCAAACCGACAAATTTTTTTTTATGATTACTAAAAGAAGTAATATGTACATTACGAGTAAATTTCACAAAATTATAGAACCATGACTTTCACAAAGCGATATTGCTCTATCGTTTGCTTTTCAGCTTATCAGCAACAACCAAAATTTACTTTTTAAATTTTAAAGTTAATTTTGATGTTTTCTTAATCGTATTTTATTATTGATGGTAAAATCTTATCTTGTTCATATATATAAAGCTACAGATTTAACGTAAAATTTATCATAGAATTCTACTCCCTCCGTCCCATAATATAAGGGATTTTGAGTTTTTTTGCTTATAGTGTTTGACCACTCGTCTTATTAAAAAAATTTACGCAAATATAAAAAACGAAAAGTTGTGTGTAGAGTACTTTGGATAATAAAGTAAGTCAAAAAAAAGTAAATAATAATTCTAAAATTTTTTGAATAAGACGAGTGGTCAAACCGTGCAAGCAAAAACTCAAAATCCATTATATTATGAGACGGATGGAGTATATTATTTAACCTACACTATCACAATTCACAATGCACTATCACAATCTTAATTCATCGCAATTTCTGCATGATCTGTTGACAAAATGGCGACATGATGTGCCGGCACGTGCATATACCATTGTTATGTCCAGGATGTACATGTAGTACTGGAGTCGTAGCATCTGTGGAGGCCATATGCTACCACTGTTACAGATTCTCAGGCAACTCAACATCCATCACATCCATCCGTTTGTGACTCAGGGCCTGTTTGGTTTCTAGGGACTTATTCTAAGTCCCTGTCACATCGAATGTTTAGATACTAATTTAAAGTATTAAACATACACTAATTACAAAACCTATTTTATAACCTTGGACTAATTCGCGAGACGAATTTTTTAGTCTAATTACGCTATGATTTTGACAATGTGATGCTACAGTAAACTTTTGATGGATTAATTAGGCTTAAAAAATTCATCTCGCGGATTAGCTCTTATTTATGAAATTAGTTTTTTTTATTAGTCTATGTTTAATACTCCAAATTAGCGTCAAACATCCGATGTGACATGGGCTAAAAAGTTTTAGCCCCATCTGAACACCCCCTTATCAACTGCCTACAAACATGGACCACTGCTCATTGGAGTAGTACAATGTTTCTATAGCCAACTAGGAGTACTGGAGTACTATTAGCTTGCTACCAACATGCATGAGAGAACAATTAATCACATACTCCGTATGTGACAAAGTTTCTATTGACTTAATTAGTTGGTGTCTAAATTTACCACAGTACTATAACAAGCCAATATATGTAGCCAACAAGATCGTTGGCCACAAGTGTGACAAAGTCTGGATCAAGTTAATAATTGAGTACTCCTATATATGGCGCATGGGGCAATGAGTTAGGCACCCTTTAATTTGATTCAGCCTACTAGCTGAATTTTTATTGAACACGTTTCACGAGCTGTTAAATGGTGCGTTTTTTCTAAAAAGATTATATATTCATATTTAAGTTTATACCAGTTAATACTTATTTAATTATGTGTTAATGATTTATCGTGTGTTTTCTGTGTCACTGATAAGCTCAGCCTAACAACTGAATTAATCAAACGGTGTATTAATCAAGTGTTGCTTGTTACAGTTGCATCAACCACTAAAATAACTGCTTAACAAACTATGATATGTCTAAAGTTCGACATGGCAAAGCCTGTGACAGCAAATCAAACAGGTCCTAATTTTCTTTTTGTCCTTCCTGGTGACAAGAAAAGGAGAATTAAGCAGCCGTAGCCCTGTAGATCCTTTTGCTTGTACTTTTTCTTTATCAACTATAAAAAAGAAAGAAGCTGGACAATGAAAAGACAAAAACAACTCTAAAGTTAATCTAAAATCAAATCCTAAAATTTAAAATCAGCTTCATGTTAAGCGCACACTTAATTATAGACCCCCACTAGCTATATTTTATCTCATAATTTCAGTGAACTTTTGGCTCCAAGGAGCTCAATTATTTAGTGATTACCTGCTAAATAAAGTAAGAGTTCCACATGATTCCCCAAAATTAGTTAATACAGTACATGGTTGGGTGTGCTTCAATTCGTACGGTCGAACAATAGTATACAGTGGCATCTCTTCTGTCTCTCATCATCCTATAATTATGCTCTGAGCCTATTGATGCTGATGCACCAATGGATTATTACCTGCATTGTCTCCCTATCTCTCCATTGATCGATGCATGCCATGTTACACGGGCAATTTTTTTTTTTTGAAAAAAAAAAGCCGGCAGAGTTGCACGTATATTTATTGTACTAGTGAACGTGTACATGCAATGCACGTTTTCATAATATATATTTTTGCTGATCATATACTGGTACAGTATTAAAGAATCATCATAGGCACCGGTAAAAATATAATTATTGCAATGGTCATTCATGAAATAAACCTAATTTGTTATTTTATTACATAGCAACGGAATGGAAAAAATGTAAATTATTTGTTATGATAGATTCCATATCCACTTCCAGACCAGTCGCTTTCATGAAATGAGGTAGCGTCGTTTAGCTCTAATTTGACCGTCCTACATCTGAGGGCATTCTTGAGGTATTCATGGATCTGAGATGAGGTAGTATCGTTCATCTCTGATTTGGCCGTCCTACATTGAGGGCATTCTTGAGGTAATCATGGATCCTGATATCGTTTAGTAGGTCGTCTTGAACATCTGGATGCACATGTATATAATACGACACATTTAGTATTATGTATTTTGTATATTTAAGTAGAAGAAATAAAATATGTGCATGTACCTCGAAGAGAACCGTACATCTCACTTTTTTGGTAATAGAGAGTTACAAGGTTCACGAACAAGCTGCAAAACAACCAAATTGTGTGCCAACACTTTATTAAATTATTTTGTTTGTATGAAAAAAAAATTAACCAGATTACAATGTCTTCAAATCGCCTGATACGAGCATGGCGACGGCTCTAGCGACGGCGAGCGTGCCGGAGCCTGAGGCGCAAAGCAAGGCGGGAATCGGACTTAAGCGGCGGCGCTGCTTTCAGAGCAAATTAATTTAAGATTCCTGGCCCGGTATGCTGATGTATGAGAACTAGTGGGATCCCTGATGCGTAACCTCTTCTTGGAGATTTCGCGTGTATGTGGACGAGGCACGGGAGGGGACGCGCGAATTGTGGGAAACGAGAGTGGGAGCCTCTTCAGGGAGTGATTAAACAGGTGCTTGGGAGGAGGCGGACGTGCTAGAGGGAAGGTGGCCGGAAGGTATCTGCCGGGACGTGGGGGGGTGGAGAGAGAGAGAGTGGGGGGATTCAACAAGATTCGACGTCCGCCCCTTCGAGCGGCAGCGCAGCCGGGCGGGAGATGCGGGGAAGGGGGCGCACGTGGGGAGGACGCGGGAGCGGTGCGGCGTGGGCGCGGGAGGAGCGGGGAGGCGCAGCGCGGCGGTTTTTTCGGGGCCAGCGGTTGGAGCCTCGCGGCTCCAACGGCTGCAGTGGGAGAGACGACCGACAGGTGGGGCCCACCTGTCGGATGTCCGAGAGAGGAGGGAGGGGCGCTTGGGCCCGGCCCACAAGGAGGAGGGGCCCGCGGGAGGGATGGCCGACGGCCCAACAAAGGAAAGGGGGAAAAGAAAAGAAAAAAAGATAAAAGGATTTTCCTGGGATTAAATTGCCAACTCTTGTGGATTTTTAATTGGTAAAATTATTCCAAGGCTCTGAAATTCCACTGAAAAATCTTGTTATGTATGCGAGCTATGGGGGAACTCAGAGAAAAATTCCCAGCTATCCGATTATTAATTGGCCCATTTACTAAGTATGGAATGAAGGCTCTAGGTTAATTAGAGATATTTTCTTCGACGAATTTATTTAACCACAGATTTTTAAAGCAAGAAGAAAAGGGGGAAATACTTCTGGGCGTGACAAGTCGGCGCGAG
>CM020186.1:3294521-3337883 GCA_009805545.1 Oryza longistaminata
ACGCCTGATCGACCCTAATCGCATAGGCGGCAATTTACATAAAAATGGTTGAGATGCAACCAACATCAATTATTTCAACTCAAAATTGTATTTTGCACAATATCAAACACATACTGGTAAATTGTTCCTTTAGTCAATCACATACCACTTGGCATGTGTAAGATTATACATTATACAAACAGCTTGGAGAGCAACAACAGTGACAATTGTAATATACAGTCATGAACAGCAATAACCTTAATGTATCTAAAAAACATTTTTCGAAAAATCAGTAGTAACCCTGTGGTGAAAACAACTTTAGAAAAACAACACCACAGCACGATACTGGGAGAGCCACCATTCAAATCATCGAAGATTGAATGAAGCTCACTTACCATGGTTTCCCTTCAACGAGCTGAAATACCAAAGGTCCAAAGTTACATCCATTTCATGATCTGACATCATTGCATGCTACCTCTGCTAAAGTATATCCATTCGTCATAACTTAACTGACGTTTTATTTCCAACACCCAAAAACGCAAGTTCTACTTTCTCTATCCTTTCTATTTAAGTTTTGCTATTCACTAAGGACTAAATATATGAAGTATCTGAGTTAGAAATATTTGACTGTGTCTTGGAAATGCTATTAGCTCATATTATCATAAATAGTATTATTTTACTGAACTCTATATCAAAGATTAGAAATGCACTTTTTACGTTGTTGGCTACAATTACGATTTGCAAAGCTCAAAGAACTGTAATTTTAGTGCATTTTGCTCTTGGAAGGTACAATCTGATTTTGTATTTTGTTGTTTTGATTCTAAAATAATATCTATAAAAAATGTATGTTTTCCTTAAAATACAATATAAAGAAATGGATTTCTATAGGATATAAATGCATAGCAATCAAACTGAAATTCAATAAGCCAGTAATTTACATATATTGAATTAATGAAGTGAGTATTTGGATGTACCTGCACTGTCTCAAGATATCAACACAGTAGGCATCTCTAGTACACATAGATTCATCTCACCACTGCAAAGAAAATAAGTTAAATGAAGGAACAGACAAAGGTGAAAGGAAAAAAAAAATCGTTAAATGAAATCCAAATCTCAAAATACTCTACCTCTTCTTTGTTGTCTCCTCAACCCCTAAACTTCACAAAAGAACAAGAAATCCTAAAACCATCACAGTTCCTACAAATTGGAAAAGCAGGCCGTTGCATGATCCTCTCATATTGCGTTTTATTTCTTATGACCAACGTAGTGTCGCGCGTCAAAACTTGTTTCTCACCTACCATGACCTGATGTCACCAATGTAGTGCGCCTCGATGACAAAGAAGATAGACAACAGTACAGTCCGGCTGCTGGTTGAACTCAAGCTCTCACATCAAAGGCCCATAATGATCAGATCAATACCTCTACTTCTGCCCCTTTTCCAATCTGGGAATTTGTATAGAAGAATTCAACCCCCCTCTGGGTGCAATAACTTTTGCCTGGCTTTCTCTTCAAAAATCGACTACCAACAAAGACAAATTTGCCCACGAAGAACATTGTGCAAACAGCAAAATACAAAATCTGCTTGCATCAAGACGAAGATGGCGATCACTTATTCTTCAAGTGCTACTTTGCTGAAGCTTTCAGCGAATCGATATTTGCCTAGAAGGCACAGAAAAGAAAAGAGAAACTTTATATAGTAGAAATGTGAAATAAAAAAAATAACTCTTTTTGCGGGCAATCCAAAAAAACACTTTGGTGAAATGAACAACTGATAATATATAACACGCTCTTGATGTTTTTACACATCAAGTGTTATTCAGACCATTTCATGAGATAAACCAGTAGCACCTAAAAACATATAAACAATTATATTTAGATGAATAATAGCATTCCGTGGATACTTTCTGAACGCTAGCATATATCTAGCAGGCTAGAATAAAAATATGCATACACCAAGTAAAAGAGATTAGTGTAAAATGAGATATGCTCCTTCATAAACGAAACAGAGCAGACATAATCCATGTGAAAAACTGGAAAACCATTCAGAAAATGGAACTGAATTGATAACTATTAAGCCTTTCCCTTTGCCCTCTTAGCTTCCGTTAGAGCTGCACATAAACAAACTGAACAAATATCCAAATTTGTCCAGTAAATGCATAAAGATGCAAAATATAAGCAGTGGTCAACTGGAGACAAGTCCATATTTGTACAGTAAGTGCATCTGAATTCAGAGTCATGGCAAGCTTTACCAATACCCATATCAGAATTGAAAGTCATGCCAAAAAAATTAAGTGAAGCACCATATAGAACCTGCAGCAGTGAAAATTAACAAGTTCGTGCTGAACTTTGTAAAGTAGCATCTCTGCTTGCAATATTAACTCAGAAAGGAAAGATCTTAAATTTGATCTGGCTTAATTGCTAGCTAGGATCCTGATCTTGTCATCAGAATCAAATAAACTCCCTTGAAGCACTGCTGCCAAATAAAACCAACATCAGCGTGAAAAAGATGCCAATATAGAACTCTGAGTAAAATAACAGATAAAAGTAGTAGTCCTGCTAAGAATATCTTTCATTTCATTTCCGGATGACACAGCCATGTATAGACTTTTGCGGCGTCAATTCTCGGTAACACATGAAAATCATGAAGACAATCATAGCATGTAAAATGGCTTTGAGTCCCTCCAAGCAGACCAATACCATGTAGGAAGGACCAGAAAAGAAAAGGCTATTTTCAGTGGTTTCACTTTCTGTTAGAGTGCTCATTCCGATCTTGATGTTGCGTGCCTGCAGTTTCATTCAGCTGCATGTCCAATACCAGTACGTAGCTAGCAAACTTTAGGTTGTCATTTAACAACTTGACGTTGGTCTAGCATTATCTTTTATGTAATCACACCAATGTTTGATGCAAACTCAGTATTTGATGTAATCGATACGTATTGGCATCTAGTCAGATAATAGTAACACCAATTAAAATTTATATATTAGTAGCATAGGAAATATGCATCATACATACAAAGTGCTTTTAAATACGAGCACACAATTCAGCACAAAGTGCAGCACAAAAATTGCATATAATGCACAGGAGGTAGAGGACGCCGGGAGTGCATTCGGCAAACCACCGAGATCGCTTTCAAGGATGATGTCGAGGAAGCCGGATCTGCACATGAAGGAGTTGAAGATTGAGATAAACTGCAACAGGGATGATGGAAATAAACTCCGATGACAAAGTGCACCAGGCGACGGACCTGCACCATCGGGGACGGGTGGAACAAATCGGCGAGGGCGCGAGGCGGGAGAGCGGACGGACCTGAAAGCGGCGCGAGCAGAGAAGCAGGGAGCACCGTGGAGTAGCGTGGGCGTGTGAGGAGGAGAGGAGGAGGCAGCGGCAGGCGGGACGGAGATTGGGTGCGGCACGGAGGGAGACCGGCGAGGCAGGAAGCAGGGCGGGCTCCAGCGGGGAGGCTGCGGTGGCGAGAGCGCAGCCGCGCGCGAGCGGAGCGGCGGCGGCGGGCTCACACGAGGCGAGCGGCTCCAGCGCGGAGCGTCATGCGTTGCGCAGAGGCGCTGTCCGTCGAGGCGCCTGGTCTTGGCCCTCTGCCACTGTCATCGAGAGTTTATTTCAATCATCCCTGTTGCAGTTTATCTCAGGATCTTCAAACCCTTCATGTGCAGATCCGGCTTCCTCGACATCGATCCTTGAAAGCGTTCTGTGTAGGTTTGCCGAATGGCACTCCCCGGCGTCCTCTACCCCATGTGCCATATATGCCAATTTTTGTGGTGCCTGACCGACTCTTGTGTCTGAATTGTGGCGGGGATGTGCTCTCGTATTTAAAAAGCACTTTGTGTATTGTATGATGCCATAGTTTCCTAATGCTACTAAATATAAATTTGTTTTAATTTGGGGGGGTGGTACTATTTATCTGACTAGGAATTGCCGAACTACGTATCGATTACAGATCAAATACTGAAGTTTGCATCCACACATTGGTTGCCAGCTGTAGGGCAGAGAGCGCATGTGATTACATAAAAAGATAATGCATAGACCCAACGTCCCAAGTTGTTAAAATGACCAACCTAAAGTTTGACTAGGCTACGTACGGTACATGGGACGTTATGCAGCTGAATTGAAACTGCAGGGCAGCCGCAACATCAAGACGGAATGAGCACTCTAACAGAAAAGATGAAACCACTGAAAAATTAGCCTTTTTCTTTTTCTGGTCCGCGTTCCTCACATTGGTATTGGTCTTGCTGGAAGGGGCGAGCTCAAAGCCGGATTTACATGCTATGATTGTCTTCATTGATGTTCATTGTGGTTTACCGAAGAATTGACGCCGACAAAAAGTCTATACAATGGCTGTGTCATCCGAGGAAATGAAATGAAAGATATTTCTAGCAGGGACTACTACTTGTTATCTGTTATTTTACTCAGAGTTTCTATATTGGCATCTTTTTTCACGCTGATGTTATGGTTTTTTATAAGGCAGCGTGGCCTTCAAGGGAGTTTATTTGATTCTTGATGACCTAAAGGGATTCGCGATCCTGCTAGCAATTTAAGGCAGATCAAAATTAAAGATCTTCCTTTCTGAGTTAATATATTGCAAGCAGAGATGCTACTTTACAAAGTTCAGCACGAAACTTGTTAATTTTCACTGCTGCAGGTTCTATATGCGTTGGCTTCCACTTAATTTTTTTGGCAATTGACTTTCCAATTCTGATATGGTTATTGTTAAAGGCTTGCCAAGACTCGAAATTCAGATGCCACTATACTGTATACAAATATGGACTTGCCTCTCCCAGTTGACCACTGCTTTATTATTTTGCATCTTTATGGCATTTACTGGACAAATTTGGAAATATTTGTTTCAGTTTGTTTATGTGCAGCCTAACCGGAAGTAAAGGAGGGCCAAAGGGAAAGGTTAATAGTTACCAATCCAGTTCCATTTCTGAATGAGTTTTGAGTTTTTCACGGCCATGGATTATGCTCTGCTCTGTTTTCGTTTATGAAAGAGCATATCTCATTTTACATAATCTCTTACTGGTGTTATGCATATATTTATTCTAGCCTGTAGAGTATATGCTACGTTTCAGAAAGTATCCACGAATGCTGAGATGCTATTTATCAAAATATAATTGTTATATGTTAGGCGGGGTGGCTACTGGTTACCTCATTGGAAATGGTCTGAATAACCACTTGATGGTTAAATAAACAAATCCAGAAGCGTAGTAGTATATTATCAGTTGTCCATTTCACCAAAGTGTTTTTTTTGGGTCATTTGCCCGCAAAAAAGAGTTATTTTTTATTTCACATTCTCGTATTAATTAAAAAGTTTCTTTTTCCGTTTTCCCTGTGCCTGGCTAGGGCAAATATCGATTCGCTGAAAGCTTCAGGCAAGTAGCACTTGAAGAAATAAGTGATCGCCATCTTCGTCTTGTGCAAGCAGGATTTTGTATTTGCTGTTGCACAATGTTCTTCGTGGGCAAATTTGTGTCATACTTTGTTTGGTAGCAGCGTCGCGATTTGTTGGACGAGCAAGAGGAAAGCCAGGGCAAAAGATTGCACCCAAGGGGGGCTCCAGCGTTGAATTCTTCTATACAAATTCCCAGATTGGAAAAGTGCGCAGAAAAAGTAGAGGTAGTTGATCTGATCAAAGAGGCCGTGATTGATGTGAGAGCTTGGGACCGTTTCGAGCCAGCCAGCTCCCGGACTTGTCTCGCTCGCCGTATCTTCATGCTGTGTTCATCGAGGCGCACACATTGGTGCATCCAGGTTCGATCGGCTCGCGGTGAGAACACTAAGTTTTGTACGCCGGCGACATACGTTGGTTGCATTAAGAAATTGAAATAGCGGCCCAATAGTTGAGGAGGGATCATTGCAACGGGGCCTGCTTTTCAATTTTGTTAGGAAACTGTTGATGGTTTTTAGGATTTCTTGTTCTTTTGTGAAGTTTTAGGGGTTGAGGAGAAACAAAGAAGACGGTAAGTGATTTTGAGATTTGGATTCATTTAACGATTTTTTTTTTTGCTCTCACCCTTCTGTGCCTCCGCTCTCCTCAAATTTAACCTTTATTTTTGCCCAGGGGAAGTGAAATCTAGTGTTGTGTACTAAGAGATGCCTACTGTGTTGATATCTTGATGACAGTTGCAGGTAATCCAAATAAACTTTCAACCCTCCATTAATTCCAATATAATGTAAATTACTTGGCTTATTGAATTTCAGGTGGTTGATTTTTGGGCATTGCATTTATATCCTATTAGGAAAATCCATTTTCTTAATATTTGTATTTTTAAGGAAAACAATACATTTTTTATAGATAATTATTTTAGAATAACAACAAAATACAAAATCACGAGTGTAACCTGCAAGAGCAAAAATTGCACAAAATTACAGTTCTTTTGAGCTTTTGCAAATCGTTAATTTGTAGCCAACAACAGGTAAAAAGTGCATTTCTAATTCCTTTGATATAGAGTTCCCAGTAAAGGCTAATACTATTATGATAATATGAGCTAATACATTTCCAAAGACACAGTCAAATATTTCTAACTCAGAACTTCATATATTTAGTCCTTAGTTGAATAGCAGGCACACTTAAATAGAAAGGATAGAGGAAAAGTAGCAACTTGCGTTTTTTTGGGCGCCGGACAGATCGTAGATTGGAAATCCAAAACGTCAGTTTAAGTTAGTGGGTCGAGACGTGCGGAGTCGCTCTTTCCGCGCATGATGTTCTGGTGGGGCTAGCATGCAATGATGCTCAGATCATGGAAATGGCATGTAACGGACCTTTGCGTATTTCGAGACGGCTCGAGGGATGAAAGGGAAAACCGGCGATCGGGGGTGAAGTGAGCTTCATTCAAATCTTCGATGATTGAATGGGTGGTACTCTCCCTGCGCGCAGTAATGGCTTGCCGCGTGCTGGTGTTGCTTTTTCTAAGTGCTCGCTTGATTTCAGCGACAGGGTTACTACTGATGTGCTCTCTCGAAAAAAGGCTGTTTTTTAGATACAATTAGGTTGGACTTGCTGTTCATGACTGTATATTACAATTGTCACTGTTGGTCTCGCTCCCAAGCGTTGTATAATGTATGACTTCTTACAGGCCGTACAGTGCAAGTGGTATGTGGCGAATGTCGAGTCTTGAGGAAATCGGAATTTACGGCAGGACATGTGTTTGATATTTGTGCCAAAATACAATGTTTTTTGAGTTGAAAAATTAATTGATGTTGGTTGGCATCTCAACATTTGTATGGTAAATTGCCCGCCCTAGGGCGATTAGGGGGGGCGGCGGTCCCGATGGTGCAGAGGAGCGGATTTGAAGACATTGTAAAGTTGGGGTAAGGGGTCGAACGTATTTTTTTCATACCAAACAAAATAATTTAATAAAGTGTGGTGCACAACAATGTTGGCTTGTTTTGCAAGCTTGTATGGGAGGGCACGGCGGAGCGGTGGCTGGAGGGAAGGGCAGGGCGGCGCGGCGGTGCTAGGGAGGTCGCGCGGCGGCGCCCAGATCGGCGCGGCGGACGAAAACCCTAACTCTATGCGTCTCGCTCTCCCAGCCGATTGATTTCTAACGATGAAATTGACTGAGGGGTAATTTCGTCAACTCATGTGAAAAATAGAGTAAAATCTTTTATTTTTGATGAAAATGATTTGGGATGGCATTTCAGCGGGTTGGGCTCAGTTGAAAGTGGTATTTGGGCGAATCCCAATTGTAGAATGGCATTTCAGCGAAGCCCTGTTTTGAGGATGGTATAATCCCCATTTTCTCCTAACGAGATAGGCCCAAGGACGTACGGCCGGCTGTCGTGTCAACGTTAGTAAGAGCAAGTTTAATAGTATAGCCCACGGCTAGCTCTAATTTATTTATAGCCGATCTAATAGCCAATTCATATAATAGTTGCTTACTATACTATTAATATATGGTCCCACCTGTCATACACACGTTACGTCTTTGAGTCCGTGCTGCAGCTAGCTATAAATCTGTAGCCCGCTGCTGTTCTCTCTTATCTTTTATCTCATTAAAATATGTTTATAGCTGATTAATAGCCTGCCCTAACCGCACGACGATTAGTAGCCAACTTGGAACGAATTGAAACGGCGACTGCGTCTCATCAGCAGCCCATCACTGGAGTAGTAGTGTAAAGTGGCCGCGGCATGTACGTTAATTACGAGCTCACACACATGCCCATGTGAGATAACCCATGTCGCCCTAATTAAACAATGGAACATATGAGATCGAGTTGTTGATTAATCCTTGAGCCACAACAATACATTATATTATACTACAATTCATGGACTGAAAGATATACTAGCCATGAGCATACTTGATGATGGCTATAGCTAATCATGGCTCAACTTTTAGGTAAACAACGTGCCAATATTTGATAGATAGAGGGACTATACTAGCTAGTGTGTTGAAAGGATTTCTGGGTGGAAATGGCCTTTTTTCTTTCAGGAGATCTGATAGGAGATTACATGCAAGTATTTTAAAGGATATATAGGTTGATAGGTGTACATGTGTAGTCAAGCTCAAATGTAGCTCATGCATTCTATTGCTATTATCATTATATCCTATTCAAGGCATATATATAGTGCAACAACCGTCAAACCGACAAAATTTTTTTTATGATTACTAAAAGAAGTAATATGTACATTACGAGTAAATTTCACAAAATTATAGAACCATGACTTTCACAAAGCGATATTGCTCTATCGTTTGCTTTTCAGCTTATCAGCAACAACCAAAATTTACTTTTTAAATTTTAAAGTTAATTTTGATGTTTTCTTAATCGTATTTTATTATTGATGGTAAAATCTTATCTTATTCATATATATAAAGCTACAGATTTAACGTAAAATTTATCATAGAATTCTACTCCCTCCGTCCCATAGTATAAGGGATTTTGAGTTTTTGCTTGTAGTGTTTGACCACTCGTTTTATTCAAAAAAAATTATGCAAATATAAAAAACGAAAAGTTGTGCGTAAAGTACCTTGGATAATAAAGTAAGTCAAAAAAAGTAAATAGTAATTTTAAAATTTTTTGAATAAGACGAGTGGTCAAACAGTGTAAGCAAAAACTTAAAATCTCTTATATTATGGGATGGAGGGAGTATACGTTAATCTTTGGCTTGATTTTTCGTTCAGGAGGCCTGGGCAGTCTTATTTGCGTTTCCGTCCGTGACGGCGACGACGACGACACGTGCACTGGCGCAGCAGACGTGACAGGCACGGATTCGGGCTCGACCCGTCCTAGATTTAGATTTTAGCCCACGATTCCCGTTTGGCCCAACTCAACTGGAGGAGAGGCGCACAACCACACACCGTACAAGTCCACACTACTCATCGGCTCATTCATCAGGGTCATGGAAGAATTCTACGTGACAGTGCTTAATTATCAGCGTGTGCAGCGAGCGTCCAGATCACCCGGCATCTATACTTTGTAGCAGTCTCAGCAGCGACTGTGTTTGGTGCGCCGTCTTCACGGCTCGTACGCCCCAAAAAAAGGCCTCCTCACCTTTTGCAATTTGCAACCTTTCTGGATACGCACGCAACTTGCGATGGATCGATCGACCGATCAGTACGTACTGGTACTGCATCTATCTCTGAACTGTGAGCACACTGTAGCATAATATGCCGATAAGCACTCCGGGCAAGAGTAGTAACTTTGCAAAAGTGATAAGCGCCCATCCGCCCATCTCAAATCATGGCCTTTTTTTATCCACGGCACACGGCAAAAACGACAGTGTTTAAAGAACTTGAGCAGGATGAGCTGCTACAGACCCATGGAAGATGTGCTCCAATATGAAGGACCATCATAAGCAAGGTAGAGCTATTTGTTTTTTCTTCAATTTAGTGAGTCCTACTTTTAAGTGTTTAGGATACTGCCTGCCACACCATGTAAATAAATTTAAGGGAAAAAGGAGGCAGGACAAAGATGAGCATTTATAATGCAAACTATTAAAAATCACAATTCGTGGACATGTGCCATCAAATTTGCTTGGAAACTCTCTCTGCTAGTCTGATTCATCCTTGTTAGTGTAAGAGCAGTTAGTGAGAATATGTATGCTACCCGTGCAAGCACATTGAGATGACAGTGTTACTTGCAAGTTGCAACACCATATGCGATGACAGCAATGGAAGAGTCTCTGAGTGCAAGCATAGGGGGACAAAGCTTTTATACTCTATGCAACCCTGATACAAAAACAAAATAAAATGATCACACATAAAATCAATAATCAAGCATCTAGGAAACTAATCAGATTGTTAGCTGGAGCACAGGGGGTGCCATTCTTCCACCATCAGGATTTGATCTTCCTTGTCAACAAGCAATTATCCCACAGCGTGTACAGATCGAGTGCTAGCAACATAACCTGGAGAAAGATTGGGGCAGGTTGGGGATGGTAGCTAGCGGTGAGTACGGGCTCCGGTCACCGGATGGAGACACAACAACACCAAAATGAAGCAGACCAAGGCCAGCTTTCAGAGTCCAGATGAACATATGGCAACTTGAGATGAACGACGTGCGGCAGTTGGATGGAGGCGGTGGCGGCGGGGGAAGTGGTGGTAAGGGGGAGCGGGAGAGCGGGCAGACAAGGGAGCGGCGACCGGGATTCCGCGAGCGGCGGCCGACGGCGGTGAAGGAACCGTCGACACGGGAAGGGGTTGCGGGCGAATGGGGGAGCGCGATCAGGGGGGTGCGACGTGGTCAGCCGATGGTGTGCGGTTTGTTTGGGCCGGATGACAGGTGGGTCCCACACAAAGGCGGAGAAGGCGGAGGCGGAGGAGGCGCGGGCGGTCTGGCGAGGGGTTTTTTCGATTTCTTTTTTTTTTCGAGCGACGGTTTGATACGAGAAGCGCTAATTGGAGGGTTAAGCGCTAATTGCAACTGCTATGTTAATTGCAATTAACACAACTCGTGCTTTTTATATTAGACTAGATTTTCTGTTCAATTGGATAGGCAATTGGGCGTATGATCTCGATGCGGTTTCATCTAGCACACAGGCACTCCACTCTTAGCACACCAGCATATTATCCGTTAGTTTGTAATGAACTTTTTTAAGAGAACATTATCATCAAACCGGTTTTATCATCACATTTTATATACATTGTCTAGCTATTAATTTTGTGTATACTTGTTAAACTGACCAATGGACATTTTGGTCTCGTGATCTTATTTATGCTATCCTTAAAACAAAGTAGGGAATTATTGGTGGAGATGCGATGCTATCTAGGAGGAATAGTATCGACTCGAAGCGTCATATTGACGGTACCGTGTGGTTATAGTAGCAACTCTGTTTTGGGGTAACCTCCACTGGACAACATTTTCTTGTACTCTATTTCTAAAAGAATTTAAAATATATTTGATTCCCTTATATTTTTATTTTTAAAATATCTGTTGTGTCAGCCCTCCATCAGATGGGCGGAGGCTGGAGGACCATTGGAGCTCAATCCAACAGCACATGCCAGACAGTTGAGATGTGAGCATATATTTCACTTATATATAGCTAAATCATAAAACTGTTAATAAAAAATCTTAATTAGTAGACTAATGTACAGAAAAATCGTAATAAAATCTCTCACGGCTATATATCCTCTCGCACCCTAAAATTCCTCCCTCACACCAAGGAGATTCAAATTGAGGGACACAAGCCATTTTATTGGAGGAATATTTCTAACTATTAATAAGATGAAATAATTGGTCATACCTACATGCTAAACGTATAAATTGATGAATCATGCATGATTTATGATAATTATTTGAGACTACAAAATTGACTTATTATAAAGTTGAAAAATTGGCACGCTGCCCTTAATCCATACCGTACAATCCTTTGAAAGAAAAAAGGACATGTCCTCCAGTCAAAGAGCATGCATAGATAGCACAGTGTGAACCCTCGTCTACTCTTCCCCCAATCTTTGAACCCTAGCTTGCAATATGCAGGAGATGATCGAGCAGCTAACTCTACATGAGCTTAATTAGCTTGGAAAAAGTTTTCCCCGTCTCTATCTCGTCCACTGTTTCCTCTCATCTTCCAACTTACTACCAGCAGCAACATCGACCAATTAATTAATATTTTTTTTGGTTAAAAGCACAGTCCATGTTGAACTCATGCTGCTCGGTCAGATTATTATTATTACAGTATGCATGTGCAGCATTCATGCTCAAACTGGTTCTTTCTTTATAACTAATCCAAGAACATTGGTCAAGTTGGTAGTATATGAATAGTCTTTTTTATTTTTGTTTTCTTTATATGTGTACCATAGTTATTGGTTGTGTGAATCTGTGATGCAGTAGACTAGGGTGTAGTTCTCTTCCATTATTTGGCAATAAGACCCTTGTGTGTTCTCTCTCAAAGAAAAAAGGAACAAGCTAGAGAAAGAAACATGAGTTCACATTATAAAGGAAACGGCAAAAGGTCACAATTGACCTAGAATAATTAAGGCAGATGGTCACATCAGATTATCATAGCACATCTGTGGAAGATTGGGTCATTTATATATGCCAGTACTCCAATGTACTCCCACTATATTTTGAGATAGAGGTAGTGGTTACTCACTTGGTCTTAAAATGCAAGTATTTTTAAGTTATTTAGTCAGTTAAATATTAAGAATAAGGGGAAATATTTTCTTTCTTTTACCTTTTTGATCAAAATTTGAATTTTGAATTGTTTAGGTCCCCTTCTAAATACTTGATTTACTTGAAATGCTTGGATTCATGTGCATTGGAATCAATGTCCTAGAACTGTTTATATTGTGTATAAAATTTGAATCCTAAAAATGTTTATATTTTGGAATAGAGAAAGTAGATGAAAGGTATACGCTTGCCAAATTCACTTCAGCAGTTATCAATAATGCCATTTCAGCTTTGGTTATAATCAAAGCGGTTTTGAACTTTTAAGTTTGATTTTTGAATAATTTCTGGTGAACATTTTACATGTCTCCTTATCAATCAAGAAAATAGAGTTTGGTGGCGAAAGTAACAAAAGAACCCCTTAAGTTAATTTTACTATTAAATTCTACAATCTAAATTAATTTGGCTCAGTGGCTGCTCTGGATCCAACCAACAAATGACTCTGCTAATTAATCTGCAGGTCATGTCAGATGGTAGCTAGCTCTTGTGGATTAACTGTACACTATTCAATCTCTCTAAAAGGTGCACTAATTAATTTTAAAGAATTTTGAACCGTATGTTCTTGAATCTTGAACTTTCATATGTTTGGACTGATCTTAAGCATGCCAAATCTCGTTTTCAAATTTGATTTTACTTGATATTGTCCATCATCGGTCCATGCCTGCCTTCAGGCCCACTGGCCACTGGCCGGCCTCCATGCATAGCACTGCTATCTGTCAAAAAAGAATGACGAAGATGCTAGGTGAACCAAGAAAAGAGAAAAATGCACCTCTGCAAAATGTGATTTGCATGATCATAGTTTATGGTTTTAATTACGCCTAATATAAAGTAGATGCATTGTATGCATTATTATGCTCCAAAACACTGTAAGCTACTCAATACTTGTCAGCTATTTTTAAATTGAAAGTGTAAAATACAATGGATATGGCACTGTTCGAGGGATGAATCAGAAAGCAGTTGCTTATCTTTAACCAAAAGTACAATTATTCTAATTTAATAGGTGCATATGGATGTACCTTTTACAATATTTAATTTGTAATTCAGTAACAACATGTCTGCAGCCAGACTCTCACAAAAGGACCAAGTTGTTGTATACTACTGCTAGCATCCGGGTATCATGGAAAACAAATTCTTTTTGTTATCTTTCTTCGCCTTTTTCTTCCTTTAAAAATATATATCCATGCATGTATGGCTTGGAGGAATCGTGCGTGAATATTCGATTTGCTTCCCTTTTTTTTTCTGAAAAATGTGAGGAGGATATTCGTTTAGCCAAGAAAAAGATCTGAAGCAAATGCCAGTGCTGTCTTTAATTAATTTGCATATCCCCACAAGACATTGCTATCACTAGCAATGCAAACCATGGCCCAGCAACATGTAGTACGTACGAGCTGCTGATATATGTATGGCCACTTTAATTAATTTGCGCATGCGAACGATATATAAATCGAGCCCACAATCACCTTACGATCAACATTGCTCCACGTTTTTGTTCTGTTCTCTGATCGGTCGTCCGTCCCGGGTCGTTGGGGGCTACATTTTGACGGCTTTTTACAGCGCGCAGTTGCCCGCCATGTACTGTTGTTTCGTCTATGGACGGCACGTCTGGTTAATTATTGCTGCATGCGGTTCAGTTCACTGTCACAACTCACACGTGTGACAATCTATAGGGGGTATTTAGTACTCCCTCCGGTTCTATAATAATTGACGCTTTAAATAAGGTTGAGGTTAAATTGTTATAACTTTGACCATCAAGAACTTTAAAAATATTTAGTTTAAAGAAACTAGAACAACATATATAGATTTATCTTTCAAAGCACTATAATAAAAGTAAACAAATATTTATTTATTGTATATATTATAATAGAAAAATAAGGTCAAAGATATATTTTGTAGACCATGTCATTGTCCAAAACGTTAATTAAAATGGAACCGGAGGGAGTAATTCATATCAGCCTATCAGGTATATTGGATCATTCATTAAGTATAATGGTGTTTTGCTGTCTCGGTTTCCTGGATTTTGACATAGACATGGCTGGCACACAATTAGCCCAGCCTGGTGTTAATTAGCTGGATGACTGGATCTTACATGGCAAAAGTGTTCACCACTTTGATGTTAATTATTGGAGAGTTAATTACCCATATATGCGTAGTATATGTGATTTTGAAAGTGTCCAAATTAACATGTAGTGCAATTTTATTGGGAGTAATTAATACACTGAGTTAAAATTCATAAAAGAAAGATAGGGTGTACCAGGTCAGAGATTTTACTTTACTTAAATACCACATAGCAATGTGAATACGTGTGGTGAAACTACCACTTTGATTTATGGACAAAGTTACTGATGATAGTTACACTAAAACTAAATAATGCAATCAAATGGCCTCAGTAACATGGATAAAAAACTACTAAATTATTATTGCCGAAAGTAATTGGGCGACTTCGTCAAGATCTTACTGTTGTACGTGAAGTGTGAACAGTACCGTACCGTCTAATTTTATAAGGATGCAGCGTGACACGGGTATATTAACCACTAACTCGCACTAGGACGATTATCAGCCATTTACAATAAAGCATTAAAGACTTCTTCATAGTGGAGAAATGGGAAAGCACTTTTAGAGAAATTACACCAAACTATATAAAAATCCTATAAAATTCTTACGTTGTAAGAAGCCGCAAATATGTATGATTCACTGATTCACACATACCAGCATTGGATGAGGATTTAGATCTCTCTGATTTAAGTTAGGTGACTTTAAAGACACTAACATGTGGAAGATATGGATCCTTCCTTTTCCTCGTAATAAAGCATCACATAAATAAAACTAACCATCCTAAAGCCTCAACAATCGTGAAAAACTGTAGATACAATTCTTGGAAAATTCCTATCTTTCTTTCGGAATTACAAAACAAGAAAAAAAAATACTCCCATCGTTTTAAAATATAAGTATTTATGGCTATGAATCTGGACAAGTGTTTATCTAGATTCATAGTTAAAAATTGTTATATTTTAAGATAATGTAGTGCTTATTAGAAAGACATTACATCTTTTCCACAAAGACTTGTTCTTTTTTACTATATGAATTTGAATAAGTATTTCTCCAGGTAGATATCCTAAAATGAAACACTCTATTCGTCTCAAATATAGCAACTTAATACAACATTAGACACCACTTATTAATATGAATCTGGAATGGATAGGGATAGCGAATCTGGACATGATTCATGGCACTAGGTTATATCTATTTTATTTTAGTTACTGTTATAGTACCTTCTCTATCTCAAAAAACAAATCATGTTCAGATTTATAAAACAAATCATGTTCAGATTTATAGTACTGGGATGCGCCACATCCCGTAGTAGTTTATTTTTATGGGACGAAAGGAGCACAGCAGAATCATGAGTTCTGAAAAAAAGAAAAAAAGAACATCCAAAGGCAAATTCCTTCTTGGGTACAACCATGTACTCTAGTCCCACAAAGTACTACATAATTCTTGCCACATGCCATCTCTTCCCTCTCCCTCCCCATTTGTTCGATTCACCATTTGGCCTTTTCCTAGAACCATCCTCCCTCCCCCACAAAACCCCCCAAAAAACTTACAACAAAAGCAAAATGGATTTGAACAAAATTCAGGATGAAACCTTGAATTCAACACTGCACCCTCCCACTAGTACTAGCACCCCCACCGTTACTGCTTCATCCGTCCTAAAATATAAACATTTTCAGAATAATATATCAAATCAACATTTTTAACTTTAATTATTAATGAAAAAATTAAAAAAACAAATATGTAAAATTGATGTACTAGATTTATTATTAAACAAACTATCATACTCTTTTTATTTAAACATCGTATTTTTATAGATATTATTAGTTAAAGTAGCATCTCGAAGACTGTATCAAGTTTAAAAAGTGTTTATATTTTGGAGTGGAGAGAGAGCTACCCTTCTTCATCAGCGAATGATCCAAAAAGGCACAAAAAAGAAGGAAAAAAAACACACGAAACGCGCAGTCGCGTCTCACCCCCATTTGCCGCACGTTGCCCAACTCCTCCTCCTCCTCGTCATCCGTCTCCGTCTCCGATCCGCGCCCATAAATACGCGCCACCCCGCCCCCAACCTCGCCGTCCTTGTCCCCCCCAAGAACCCCCCCGTGCGCCACCACCGCCACCACCACCGAGGAATTCTCGCTGTCGCCGCCGCCGACGAGGACGAGGAGTATCTCGCTCATTAATAATCTTGCGAGATAGGGAGGGCGCCGTGCTGCGAGAAGGAGGGGCTGAGGAGAGGGGCGTGGAGCCCCGAGGAGGACGACCGCCTCGTCGCCTACATCCGCCGCCACGGCCACCCCAACTGGCGCGCGCTCCCCAAGCAAGCCGGTTAGTAGTTAGCCTCCGCCGCCGCCGCCGCCGCCGCCGTTGCTTTGTTCTTGGGTTGATGATGATGATGAGATGAGATCGGTGTTGGTTGGTTGCAGGGCTTCTCCGGTGCGGGAAGAGCTGCAGGCTGCGATGGATCAACTACCTCCGGCCGGACATCAAGCGGGGGAACTTCACCGCGACGAGGAGGACCTCATCGTCCGCCTCCACAACTCCCTCGGCAACAGGTCCGTCTAAACCACTCTCCTTCTTTATTTTCACTTTTTTTTTTTACTTCATTCAGGTCTAAACCACTCTTCTTCTTCTTCTTCTTCTTCTTCTCTTTTCAGTTTTTTTTTTTACTTCATTTTGCACTTTGTGCGTTTGTGTGGTAATAAACTGATAGTTCACATTAATTTTGTCTTCAAAAGATTTTTCTGTCTAACCATTGTGATTAAGTGTCCCATACCTTGTGGCCTATTCTTTTTTTCTTTTTTATTCTTTTCTTCCTTTTAGTAAAATAAATTTATGGTTCTGTTTTTTTATGGTAGAAGTTAGAGATGTAAAACATTTTTTATTTAAAAAACATTGTGGTTAGAGTGTTATAAGCAGTTTCGCTGCATATTTATAAGTAATACTGTAAAATAAAAGTAGTGATTTGATTGAGATAAGTATTGTGGATGAATAGTAGTGGAAAAAGATATGCACCAGCTTTTCAAACTTTCAGGTACAGTTTATCATTGATTGCGGCGATAGCCTCCTCCTCGAGGCATAAACTTTATACCCCAAAGAAGACAAAAGCTTGTGCCATTATTAGTATTTGTAACCCCAATCTAACCACAAATCCAGGGCTCCAGATTCCATCTCGTTTGCCTGTCTTATGGCTGCCAATGGTGGCTCTGCCTGCCCTCTGCTCATCCCTCATCCTCATGCTCATGCTGATGCATATGCAAATCCTGCATTTGATATGGCTGCTCTGCTGATCTGCTCTGCTGCTGCTGCCTGCTTTGCTGCTGGAGCATCACCACTTGCTCGAGCTGGACCACACTAAACTGTTCGGCTCAGTGCTTAGCTAAGCTTAAGCTATTCATGATGATAATTGTGTACCGCACTAGTGTCCACTGCCCAAAGCCATCCATCCATGATCCTTAATTTCGTAGTATACTATAGTTTAATTGCACATGATGGCCTGCCCCAGTTGCTGAATTCAATAACAAGCATGATTAGTTTAATTAATTTGATTGGTTGTCTAATTACAAATAGGAGGAGAACTTGTGTTCCAATGATGCACTGGATGCTCAATCTACCTGTAACTGTTGCATTTGGAATCAAATCTTTTGCTGCAGTATCAAAATCCTACAGATACGACTTGTTTAACAGCTTGTTTATTAGAAAAACTTCTCTGCTTCTTTTGTTTTTAGTTGTTTCATGTGACATGATCTGGGTTGCATTTGCATTGCATCGATCAATGCTTTAGCTAGCTCTTCTTGTTCTTGGTGCTCATGGTTTTTGTCATTTGTTGCCAACAGGTGGTCAGCCATCGCCGCCCAGATGCCGGGTCGCACGACAACGAGATCAAGAACGTGTGGCACACTCACCTCAAGAAGAGGCTGGACGACGAACGGAAGCTCGCCGCCGCCGCCGGCGGCGGCGGCGGCCGCCGGCAGCAGACGCGCAAGCAGCCCAAGGCAGCAAAAAGAAAGGGCCCCCCCCGCCGCCGCCGTCAAGCGCGAGGCGGCGACGCCGTCCGTCAGCGTGGACACCAGCAGCGGCGTGACGTGCTCCACGGTGACCGAGTCGTCGCCGTCGCCGTCGGCCGACGGCGACCGCGACCAGCAGCAGCAGCAAACGCAGCATGCCGCTGTCAAGGAGGAGAGCTTCAGCTCGGGCGGCGAGCTGCCGGCTGCGGCGGCGGCGCCCATGGCGGCGGCCGACATGGACGAGAGCTTCTGGTCGTCGACGGAGGTGACCGGGATGATGGCCGGCCTCGGCGACATGGACGAGGAGCTGGCCATCGCCGGCACGTCGTCGTCGGCGGCGGCGAGGAGCGACGACATGGAGTTCTGGCTCAAGATGCTCCTCGAGTCCGGCGACATGAGGGATTTGGCCGTCTTGTAATTTATTTAATTTAATCATGGCAGAATTAAGCTTGATTAAATTAATTAACTACCGGGAAGAATTGATAGTATCTCTTCTCTGTTGTTTTTTTTTACCTTCTTTTTTTTCATCTTTTTTTTCCCAGTTTCCAGTGAGAAAACGATGGGAAATTCAGGTGATATTTTCACCTTTTGTTAGAAAAGGGATACTGTGGTAGTAGCAAGAATTTCTTTGGTTCGTTATCAGCTGGCTTCAGAATTAGATGCAGTGCTTCTGTGCTTTGTACTTAATTAATTACCCTCGAAATGAGATGGTTAATGTTATTAGAAGCCTTGGTTAGTTAAATACTGCTCCAAATTGACTGTAATGGCTGACTATGTCTCACTGTCTCAGTTCATGGCTAGCTGTTGCATTAGGGCTGTGTTTAGTTTCATCCAAAATTTGGATTTTGGTTGAAATTGGAGATGATGTGACTGAAAAGTTGTGTGTGTATGACAGGTTGATGTGATGGAAAAGGACTGAAGTTTGGATCCAAATTTTGGATCTAAACACAGCCTAGGCTTCTTATGTTTTAAGGTATTATACAATTTTTTACAGTTGGTATTTTTTTTTCTTTTACAGAATAAACTAGGGTAGAAAAAATTGTTACATATTTCCATGTCTTTCCGAGGTTCGAAGATTGATGTTCTTGGAGGAAAATAATACTACCATTTTGCAAATCCAATAAAAAAGGCCCTTGACACAACTCAATGCTGAACCAAATCATCCGAAAAAACAGTTAAACGAAACTATCACAATCCACCTCAATGGTCACGTGGCATTAAGATCGAAGAAATCTCAAAAGATTTTAGAGACGGTTAATTTCTTGCTGTGAGTACCACATGGCAAACATTTTCACAGCACATGACAAGAAAAAGGTTGTGGTAATTAATTAAGGGTTTGACATCCTGTCATGTACTACAGTACTCCATGATGTTTACAGAGAGATGGAGTTTTTTTTTCCTTATGAAATACAGTATAAATACAAACACAACTGTGGAGGAAATATTTATGACTTAGCAGGGGATAATTTGCTTTAATCCTCTGTAACTATAAATTTTGTGCAGTAAAATCATGTTATTTATATGTGATTCATTAGAGGTTTTAGTATATTTTTTCTGAATTATGTATAGCATGGTTACCTCAAGAAAATTAAATATAAGAAACAAAATTAATAAAGGGTGCCGAGTGAGGATCGGACTTTTGGTATCAAATTAATGTAAAAAGAAACATACACTCAAGTTTAACCCAAGAAGATTCAGACTACGTCCACACCTACCGAGCTGGGCTTATTGAACATGTACTTGCTGCTAATTTTCAGAAACTAATTAATTAATCTCAAAGCTCAATCACCATCGGAACGTACAGTGAGGTGTTACTTATGTAGGTGTCTACGTACAGTGTACTTGCTACAAAGAAGAGGTGTATATATATTCCATCAAAAGTAACTGAATATTTCAAATGCTAGCTAGACTTGAACATAAGATTCTATCAAATGATGATCAGCTGGCTTACCTTATTAATTACAAAATGTCAATGACTAACAAAGCATTTTTCACAAAATCAACTATGATTAACTAATTAGACCGGATTCTTGGTTGACAGTTTCAATAAAAAGGCATCACTAGATCACAATGTACGGGTTCACAATAAGGTGAATAAAATGTGAAGGTGACATCAGATAAAATAAATGTTCTTGTTGCTTTTATGCTCATAATTATTGCTAAGTCAGAGAAGAATTAGTCCTGTTAAGTTGCTCTCTAGATAATTAATCCTAGCTGCAAGTAAATCTGTCTTTAGATCACTAGCAGCAGCTAATTCACATCTTTCATACATCTTTTGGGTTAAAGCAACTATACACTAATTAACCTTAGATCAGCTGACGCTCTCTCTCTCTCTCTCTCTCTGACGACCCTTGGCTAATTTCTTTGGACGAACACATTACACACGTACAGCTAGCATGCATAAACTGACAGCTGAAAAAAGAATACGTGAAAACACAACGTCTCCGTGTCATCTGGTGGCCGGCGATGGGATGGAAGAGAAGGGGATTTATCCTTTGTTGAGGAGGGTAATTTGGTCATTTTGACAAAATTAACAGTGTCTAACAGAGTGAAAGTGACGGCGATGGCATTTTTGGGACAAAATGGCTCGTACGATGGCATTTCCTGGAAGTCGCGTTCGTCGATGGCATTTCTTGGATTAGGGTGTTTGTCAATGGCAATGGCATTTCATGGATTTTCTCTTTTAATATCTACATCCAACTCTAAGAATGCTTATATTTTGAGACGGGGAGTATAATCTTTGCCATTTCTATCAGACCATCATAAAAGTCTGGATGCAGGGCCTAAAAGACAAGCAGGTAGCAAGCTTGATTTTTGCCAGTTTTGGCAAATAATGGCCGGTTGTGGTTGAAGGCTTGAAAGAAAGAAAACTGGAAGAATGGTCCAAGGTACACTCCTCCAGCTGTTGAACAAGGCAGACTCAGCATCTGCCCATTCATCATTCATCAATGCCATGCAATGCATGCAGACGCTTGGGAGTTGTAGGAACATTGCCGGGTTTTTTTTTTTTCAGCTCTGAACAATTCAGCAGCAATTCAGCAGCTCTCTGCCAAATTAGTGTGGCGGCTACTGTGCACTGTAGTGCTGGAGGCGGCAAAAGCCGGATCGGACTGCTCATTGACATGGTCGAATTGGTAATAAATAGTACTCCTTCCGTCCCATAATATAGCAATTTAGTACCAAATGGGACATTTCATATTACAATAAATTAGACACCCTCCTGAACAGATTCGGTGTACTATAAAATGTTCAATCCGGTACTAGGTTACTATATTATATTATGGGACGGAGGGAGTATTACATTCGACTTTATTTTTAACTATAAGTCTAAACAATCACTTCTTTAAGTTTATACTCCCTCCACCTACTTTTGATAAACATATTTTATCTTGACACACCGATCAAGAATAAGTAATTCTACTTATTATCTATTTAAACATACTACTGGTTATTCCTCGTAAACAAACGATTCATTAATATTTACATATTTCGATGCCCATGTAGCCAATCTTGTATGGAAGAATGGATTGTAACGCATTAAATCCGAGAAAGTTATTAAGAGAATAGGTGGTTTGATTGAGATATGTCTATCAAAAATAATTTTTTCAAAATATGCTTATCAAAAGTACATGAAGGAGTAGTTAGAAATAAAGTCTTTTTAAAGGGTTCTTTTCACTATGTAGTACTACTCCCGTTTACGAATAACTGTCTATTGACAACGGATATACTTTTTACAGATATTTTTTAAAAGATAGCATCAAAGTGGATATGTTTAAACGAGCGATATTAATAAAGTACAGTCAATTACAAATCTAATAATAGAACTCTGAAGCCACATAGTTTGATTATCTGAAAGTTATAGGTCGAAGATACGCCTCAATGTCAAAACTGAAGGGGGCAGCAGGAAGCAAGAAGAGAAGACGCGAAATTGCAGCGGCGATTCTTTGCATGGAGTCTGAGGCAACGTAGGGTGGGACAGATGGCTGCTAGGGAGCTGAATAGAACAAAATTAAGGTAGGAACCAACGAACAGTTCATCGTTATAAAGAGATTTCATGTCCAAATTTTCTAGTTATTCTTACCCCAGTTAAGTCAAAGTTTCTTGCCCCTTTTTTAAGTCAAAGCTATAATACTTTTCCGTGTAATTTTGAGTGAAGCTATTGGGATTTGGTATATAATTTTTTGGCTTTTGTTTTCATAAGTGCATTAATATTGCAAGAAACTTTGGGAAGAAAATCAAATTTGGGGTAAAACCCTTGCTTTTTTTTTATTATAATACAATACTATTTTCTACACAACTACAAATGATCGAACAACACGATCATATTGGATTCACCGATCCAACACAATCTAATGGTGTTTTTCTCTTTTTGCTAATATGGTACTAATTTGTAATAAATCTCGGCGGTGACTTGTTTTCTATCTTTACATAATAATAATAAAAGTATATTACATCCTTTGACTTTTATAAACAATAATAATAGATATATAATTTGGGTAGAAATTGATCTATACCTTCTAACTCCCTTTATTCCACAATATAGCTACTTTAGTGGTCAAATTTTGTCTTGAAATATAATTAATGAAGTACTGTTCTCCTACCAACCACTCCTATTGATGGTGTTCTTTTCTTCTGAAGACGAGGATTAGGTTTTTTACGTAAAATAAGGTGGTATTAACATATGATTGATTGAGTTTTAATTATTACAAACTTGAAAAATAGATTAATATGATATTTTAAAGCAACTTTCATATAGAAAGTTTTCACACGAAACGTACCGTTTAGCAGTTTGAAAAGCGTGCCACGAAAATCTTAATATTTATCCAACTCATGTTGGAGAAGAGTTTCTACCCAATTTCATCCAAACCAATATATATATGCAATCAGCCAATCATCCTCATTCAATAAGAAGCATTATAATTTTCTCCTTTCATTTTTAACCCCTTAAAAATTGAAGTGGGACGAAGAAAAACTTGAAATGCTTATATTTTAGGACAAAGAAAATAGAAGAATTCCAGAAACACTTAGGGTCGAGTGTTCGATCTTTGGCTGAAAAATTGGACACCCGCACAACACTCGTTTCTAAATTTTTCTCCTCTAGCTATCTCCTCATTTCCTCTCTTCTCTCTCCTAAATTTTTTTTAGTAACGGTGAAATCTAAATTTTTTTCTAGTAACGGCGAAATCTGAAAAATCTCTTCTAAGGCTCCTGATTTTTTTGCAAAAATCAGATGCCCGATTTGTAGTCATTTCAAAAGAACTCACAGGTGCTTGTATGTTAGGACAAATGGAATAGGAGAATTCACGGATAAATTGTCTTCTTAGGGAAATATCACCGCGCGATCCACTGCAACTTTAGCAGAGCACATTATAACCATTGTATCAACCATTGGATCGATACAGCCAACAGCTTTGGATTTTCTATCCCACCCTATTGCACACTATTCGTGAACAGTATTTTCTAATGATCTGAGCTGCTGGTTTTTGATCCATCAAGCAAGTTCAATAGTATAGCCAACTACTGACTCCAATTTATCTATAGCCAATCTAATAGCTCATTCATACAATAGTTATATACTACACTATTAATATCTGGTCCCACCTGTCATGCACACACTGTGTCTTGGAGTCCGTGCTACAGCTGGCTACAAATCTAGAGCCCGCTGCCCTCCTCTCTCCTCATTTATCTCCTTAAAATATGTTTGCAGCTGGCTTATAGCCTGCTATTGTACCTGCTCTCAGCTACCTTGCAACAATCTCAATCCCCGTGCACCGTATGAGCCACATCCAGCCGACGGCTCCTTGGCTCCATGCAGGCTCGTCGCAAGGCAGCCCCTCAAAATCGAGTACTAGTAATATTAGTCGACTAGTCGTAAAAAATAGCTCTCCCTTAGCTACTTCTCCAAACGGGGCCCTAGTGGGGCTGACTCGCCCCGATACCTGGAACGCACCAAAGCAGCAGCAACCTTCTCTAGACGGGTAATTTGGAAACATGCCATTCTAATTTTCCCTAGACTGTAATAGGTTGCTGCAGGTCATACAATTCGGCCACGTCAATTCGCATAGTGGTGCACAGCACACAATCAGGTTCAGACAAATGAGCCCTTCCACGAACAAAACGCAACACGTAATCAGCACGAAGTAAACAGCGCGCCTCACGTATCCATGGGCCACATGGCAGAAAGTTCAACCATCAGCCGAAGCAAAGTTGGTGCGGGATCACAAACCAAAAGGCCCAAGCCCGATGGAGCAATAGGGATGCAGATTATGCTTTCGCAAAATGAACTTTTACTACTAGTCCATCAGATGTCAAATGGGTTCAATGTTTTTCAGCAAATGTCCTGCGAATCACCAGGCAAAAAAAAGGGAGCTAGTACAAAGCCTCAATACACACTGGAGTAAAACCAGCAACGGCATCTGCGCTCCACATCTCGCGATGTGCAGCGGTCAGAGATAAAGAGTTTCTATGTGATGGAACTTAAAAGTCTCTTTTATTCAAAAACACGGGAGCGGGCAATCGCTCACTATCTGTCCCTCTGGGTATTGCTTAGTTTTAGTTGAGGCATGAGTAAGCGAGCGTCTTCTCCTCCGACAGCTCCTGGGCGGTCGCGTCCATCTTCTTCCTTGAGAACTCGTCGATCGGGAGACCTGCAAGAAACGGTGGATCATCAGGCATTTGTAAAATGTCACGACATAAACAGCACAATGTTCTATATATCGGCATAACATCCCATGAACACGTAGAAAATAACGTAAGCAAGCGTACCCTGAACAATTGTCCATTCGCCACCACTGCATGTTACCGGGAACGAGTAGATCAGACCAGCAGGCACACCATACGAACCATCAGAGTACACACCCATGGAGACAAATGTTCCCTGTGGTGAAAAGTTGAACGTGTTGATGAATAATTAGGACAAAATTGAGAGACATGTCTAAAGTAAAACTAAGAGGAAAAGACATGGAATGTCTAAAGGCCAAACAGACCTCAGGAGTGCCAAGAACCCAGTCACGAATGTGATCGCATGCAGAGCTGGCAGCAGATAGGGCACTGGATTGCTTCCTCGCCTTGATGATGGCGGCACCACGCTGCTGGACGGTAGAGATGAATTCCGTATTTAACCTGTTTGAGAGACCACCATTAAATCCATATGCAATGGAAATATGAACAAAAACAAAAACTACTTTTTTTTAATATGCAGCATTTCTGATTTACCACTCATCATCAGCAACGAGTTCCCGGACAGGCTTCTCTCCACTGGGAGTCTTCACAGTGGCGTGGTTAACATCAGGGTACTGGGTGGATGAGTGGTTGCCCCAGATGATCGCATTCTTCACATCAGTAACTTGGACATTAAGTTTTTCAGAGATCTGGCCAAGTGCCCTGTTGTGGTCAAGACGGGTGAGGCAAGTAATGTTCTTCTCAGGGATGGATGGAGCGAATTCTTTTAAGATGAGAGCGTTGGTGTTTGCTGGATTGGCAACAACCAGAACCTGAAAAATAAAAGGTACAGCCGAACATTATAAATCTCTAATTAGAAAGTTGAGAAAGAATTCACATGGATTTACAGGCAACTTCAAAATAATTGAATTTGATAAGTGCCTTTTCAAGTTTAAAATAATTGAATTTGGTAATGCATAATCAAATAGGAAAATAATAGAGTGATCAATCTCATAAACTATAAATGATGATAAGACTGAATTATTATGCATTATAGCATTACATATGATTGCTACTCAAGGTGAGAGCAATGCTGGCAACTTGACAATCATTGCAGTAAATTGCAAACTACATTTGAAATATTTCCATACCTTGCAGTTAGGGGCTGCATGAGCCTCAAGAGCAGAAGCTTGGGATTTGTAGATGGAGACATTTTTTGACATAACATCCTTCCTTTCCATTCCCTCCTTCCTGGGGAACCCACCAACCATAACCGCAACATTCACACCAGTGCAGGCCTCCACAACATCAGTTGTTGCGACAATTCCTACAACACCAAAACAGAAAAGTTTAAACATCAGCAAGGATGCTGACAGTTTAAAAACAAATTGAGTTCAATGAACCAGCTTACCCTTCAAAAGAGGAAATGCAGCATCAACCAGCTCCATCTTAAGGCCATTAAGAGATTCAGTAGCTGGTGGAATGTCAAGCATGTGTAGAATAACAGGCTGGTCAGCACCCAACATCACACCCCTAGCAATCATGGGGACAAGAGCATATCCAATTTGTCCTGCGGAATAAAAGAATGAATTAGCTCACAAAAGAAAGCCCCTGGGTGCAAATTTCTTAAGACATACAAGCAACAATGGTATTGCATTCCATATGAAGTGCAAACCGTCAGCTTTCAAATACTGCTACATTTCCAGATGAGCATAAAAAATACATTTGTTTTCATGCTGATTACCATATCACCTATTATCATCATTCGTGAAAGCACCCAAAAGAAAGCTAGTGGCCCCTCCTCAGGGCTTCACCTGATCCAACCTGGCTAAGAGTGGGATTCAGAGTGTACTAACAAACAATCAGTTACATTTCCAATGCCCGAGCTCCTAAGTGGAGAACAAAGCACCCCTTTACACGTACAAGAGGACCTCAGACCACATTACAAAAGTGTTTGTGAAGTGCACACCACATCAGATTGAACTAACTAATTCAATTAATTGCCAGCTAGATTCCAATCTGGCATAAGCATACATCAGAAAAATGAAGCTTTCATAACAATGAAGGCAAACTAGTTTAAGTTAACAAGACTGATAGTTTTTAGCTGTTGAAAGAAAATATTTATAGCAATTTAGCAATTCTAACTATGGATCACACTAGACAAGAGATTAGAATGAGATGGATAAACAAAAACCATTTATATCTTGGTTTAAGAACCTACACATACTAATTTTTTCTTACTAAACTTTTACTAACAATCATCTCAACCGTTTGATTTTAGTAGATGAAGTTTTAAAAAATTAGACGCACTCATAGCATGGCATATCAGTGTTAGTAATAAGAATTTAGTAAGAAAAAGTTAGTATGCATAGCCTTTTCCTTATTAGTACCCCACAATTTGGTGCTAATCCCACTTATTAAGCATGTACAATGCAATTTAATTATTTAGATTTAAATGTTTAAATGCCAAGATATCCTGCCAAATCCCAGATGGAGAATCTACGACGGAATTTTGGATCAAAGTCACTATCACTATATGGATGCACGATAAATTTTGCAGTTGAATCCTGAGCTGGGATAAGACATGCCAGAACTTGATGAAATACAAACCCGATCCCAAACAGTTTTGTGGGGCAAATTGAAGGGGGACACCCTCCAGAGCTAAACTAAATTAAATGCATGTTTCAAGACAAACATCTCAAGTTATCAGTGTATGTCTTTGAGAACCAAGCTCACAACTGTGACTAGCTCCCATCGGATCATTTGATTAACAGATTAATAGGTAAACCCTCCTAAACCCTTTTAACCTATAAGACTAACCTCCCACCTCTAACTACGGAATCCCACACTCCCACTCATCAAATCGACACCATGATCCATTTCAAACCACTCAAACCCCTACAGATCAAAAGAAATACACATGGATCTCCACTAAACCCCCACTAAAACCTCATGCACAGACTTAACACAAACTCGAGTCAACTATCACAAACTAAGCAAAATCAGTCCCCCGAAAACCAGATCAAGCGACCATAATAACCAGATCTAATACAACCCACCATCAGATGAGCTCATCCAATCCACGAACCACAAAACCTAGTACCGAAATCAAATCACGCCAGTGACCTTCCCCCTACTAAATAATCCGCACCACCCCCCAACCAGATCAAACGCCACACAACGAGATCTAGCTATCTACCACCACCACACTCGAAACCCTCCACTGGATCGGCGCGGATCTGCAGCCAGATCCGAGCCACCGCCCCCCGCACGAGATCGCGTCGGCAAACCAAGAGAACGAGGGGAAGTGAGGCGAGCGCGACCCGTCCGTACCTGCGGCGCCGGTGACGAGCACGCGCATCGGTTCCTTCGCCATTGGAGCGGGAGAGGAGGGGGGGGCGGGAGCTTCGAGAATGTTCTGGAAGCGTAGGGGATAGGGAGGAGGAGGAGGAGGAGGCGACGCAGATCTTTTGGGTGAGTTGCGAGAGAGGCGGAAACGGGTGGCCGTTATTTAACCTCGCGGCGACGGGGAGCCCGGAGAACCCCCGTTGCTCCCACGTGGGGCCTCCCCTACCCACCTCCCACTGACGGTGGGCCCCACCTAGCTGGGTCCACGCTGTCGGCGACGGAGCGCGTGGGGTGAGTGGGTTGGAGCCAGGTGTGCGCGGGCGTGACACTGTGGGCGCTGGCCCACAGATCGGCGATGGGATCTGGGAAACCCGCAACGGAGACGCTAACATCCTGACAGGTGGGGACATGACTGCGCGTGGTGGGGACAGGCTGTCAGTGAGGCAGGTGGGGCCCACCTGGCGTTTCGGGAGAAGATGTGGCCGAATTTTTTGTTTTTTTATTTTTTGGATTTAATTATTAAAGTTTGCACGAGAAAGTGTGACGTGGATGCCGTGTGGGGGAAGAAAAGATGCTCCGTTGGGAACACTGGCGTGGAGAAGATGCCACTCTCTTTTTCTTCCTTGGGTGACGACGATCATGACATTGTGACAACCGCCGTATGGAGTATTTCAGATCTTATCTCCGAAAATGTGTGTTTGTGGATCGTGAGGACCTCAAGTGTTCACTGAAAAAAACACGTCATTGAAAATATCTATCTTCCACTTGATCTTCGTATTAGTGATGTCCATAGAACAAATGGAATATTAGAGTATACGAAGTCATAAGACTAAAGAATTGTTTGGATGGAGACTAACTTTGCCATAACTGTAGTAAGCCATATAAAGTGTGCCCAACAATTTGTTTGCCATAATTATGACAAACTTTGGCTAGAAAATGAGAATATAACGCATGGACCAACGTACTAATAAAGTGTAGCTTGATTCAACTGTACCTAAGGTTTTGGTGTGGCAAACTACGGCCACCAACCATACAACCTCTAATTTAAGCTACAGAAATATTTTTACACTACAATAGGTGGCTTCGTTGAAACCAAGGTTTGACCATCGGTTGCTGTAGCTTACCACCAAGGCTAAGTAACGAAAAATGTATGTTACAAATTTAAAAAAGTATTTAATTAAACTTGTCTAGCATTTTAGCTTTTATCTTTTTTGCTCGGTAACTAACCGATTGCCGAGAAGGAGGGGTACATCGATGATAAAGGAACCACTAGTTGAAAGATGTCCTATATATGGCTACACAAAAAATCATTATCATGTCAATTTATTTCAACTTGACTTTTATTAATACTAACCAAGTATGTGAAGGAGGTCAGGAGTTGACTATAGTGGTAAATTTTTTTTTAGAAAATGGATTAAAATCCGGCCTCTACATCCACAATGGACGTACACAGCCCACTATAGTGGTAAAATACACTCTATAAATATTTAATGTTTATTATAAGATTTGGCTAACATTTAAAACCTTGTCCATCGATATTTTTTAAATGCTCTTTTTTTAAAAAAGGACAACTGATATGCATGGATTTTTCTTGAAAAGTACTGTCGTAATACCATATGCTTATTTCATTTTACAAACTTATGCTGATATAAAATTGATGGTCAACATTTCAAAGCCTAGTCAGATCCTATTTTAAATGTCAAATATTCATGATTGGACGAAGTAATAACTATTGGCCAAGTGTCTCCAAGACAAGATTGTAGCTAGGGGGTTCAAATTTTGAGACATTCAATATCCAAAAATATCAAAATTATTGTATTATAGGAAAATGAATGGAGAGAAATATGATTGATGAATAGTAGAGGGGATGACCACCAATCCACCATGGGAAAACCTTTTTTGATGCTGAGAGAAAGAAATACTAGATATTAAGATTAAGAAATTAGGAGGTTCACTTGTTGCAAATGTACATCAATTCAATATTGCTGTCCCGTCTGCAACAAATTCATTGTGAAGGAATTACAAATGATTGATAAAGACAAGCATTTCCTTTGTATCCACACAACTTGAATAGGGCAAACAATACACAATCCTCTCTCTCTCTCTCTCTCTCTCTCTCTCTCTCTCTCAAGAATCACAATCCTTTTAAGACTCCACGGAAATTCAACTCTTATAATAGAATTGGTACTACTTCATTTATCATTCTCAAAGGTAAAAAAAACCAAAAGATTATACTCTCTCCATTTTTTAATATATGACAACATTAACTTTTTAAGATACATTTAGGGAGTATCTTAAAAACTACCGCAAGTGTTTTAGTCAAAAACTTTCAGATGTAACTATAATATAATTGAAATGTAATTAGTACATTGTAATTGCACTGTAATTGTATTGTAACCACGATATAACTTACTATATAAAACATACAGTCAGCTATGGTTTTGTTAGCTAGCACGTGAATCTTATACGTCTCATGTGTGAAATTTTCTTTCTAGCAATTTTTTCCCTTTATGCACAAATATGAAAGTTTTGAGTGCAAAAAAAAAAACAAAACTTGCGGAAGTTTTCTAGCAAATCCGTACATTTAACTAAGGGAGTATCTATGCATCTTTCGAAAGATTTTTATGATCATATCACACAGATTTTTAATCTTTGTATTAAAATCCAATAGACACAGTAAAATATAAAAAGCAACTAAGAAACACCATAATGGACACTAATTACTATATCTTAAAAAAAAAGACCAAATCCAATATAAATTTCAAAACTTACATGCGAAGATTCAAAAATTACACCGTAACTTACAAAAGTTATAATGTAAGTTTCATAAATTACACTGTAACTTACAAGAAAATACACTGTAAAATCGAGTGAGAGATAAGAAAAAAAATCTTTCGAGTGAGATATACTCTCTCCGTTTCACAATGAAAGTCATTCTAGCATTTTCCACATTCATATTGATGTTAATGAATCAATATGAATGTGGAAAATGCTAGAATGACTTTCATTGTGAAACGGAAGGAGTAGCAAAATCGTTTAACTATTCACCTCCATCCCAACAAAGCACAATCTGAAAGCCCATGAAAACCGAACACAGACGGCCTAAAAGTCCAGTTAATGCTAAGGCTCAATCAGGCCCATCCATCCCGCTCGGCCCACCAACTCCTCCACACTCTCTTCCTTCTTCCGAGCGCCGCAGATAGCGCACGCCACCTCCCCTCCCATGGCCTCGCCACCACCGCCACCGCCTTCGCCTCGTCGCCTCCGCCGCTGGCCGTTACCCCTCACCACCGGCGCCCCCTCACCTCCTCCCCAATGTCGACGGCAGCGCCCGCATCCGCTACGGCGGCTGCGAGCCTCTTCCTCCGCCGGAGTCTCTCCTCCTCCTCCTCCCCTCGCCACGTCTTCCTGCCTCATCGGGTTGCCCCCATCGTCGTCGCGCGCCCCGCTAGGTAAGTTACGCCCGCGTTGTTGGGATAATTGGTTCCGTGCCTCGTGAAATCGTAGCCCAATGTTGGTAGAGTTCGTCGGTTTCGCACACTTTATTAGTTGTCGGTGGGGGTTTGCTTTTTTTTTTTTCAAGCAGTTGTTAATTCACGGTAAATCATGATGAGGGGAAAATAAAACAGGGTATCTGCGGTGCCGGCGAAGCGCGGTGGAGGTGGTGTTGTTGCGGCTGCAGCGGCGGCGGCGGGGAGCGCGCAGTTTGGCGCCGGGGACAGTGAGAATCCATACGAGGTAGAAGAATTGGGTTATTGGGGGTGGCTATGTTCATGTTTAGGATCAGCCTTCGTTGGTGATCAGGCGATTCAGTGATTGGATGCGGCTTCTGGTCTTGTTGTGATGGTTGGTCCCTGTTTGTTAGATTTTGGGGATCAGTCCACTTGATGGGTTTGACCAGGTGAAGATGGCTTATAAGCGGAGGCGAAAGGATGCCGAGAGCAACAAAGATGCCGAGCACCTGTTCAAGGTGGTTTTGGGTCATGGGGGTTCAGAATTTGGTTACTGTTGTGTTGTTAATGTATTGATGAGTGATGGAGTTTTGTCGAATTTCAGTTAGAGAGGGCATACGATATGATCATGATGGAGCAGCTTCAGAACCGGAAGAATGGGGTGGCATATGGATCAATCCAGGTTACTTTCTACTATGCTTTCCTTGTCACATTGATGATGCATGGTCTACAGCAACAAAGTTTGCACTTGCGCGTTACTGCCCTTTTTTTGTATGTGCTCCACCGTTTACGGTAGCACTGTTCAACCCCATGCAGTTGGCAATTTGGCATATGTATCCAATTAGAGTTAGATATGAGGATTCATATTCACAAAATTGATTTGTAATTGCAAAACTGATTTGTTCTGTATATGGTAACAGACTGTTACCATTCATTTGGTACTCCTTGATTAAATTCCTTCATGCTAAAATAAACACATACTGATATTTACTGTTGGGCGACGTAGTTTGAAATGTATAGATAACTAACCAAGCAACACATTGCCTGCTATTAAGCTTGATGGTTACTTTAGCACGGTGAATTTGATGGAGATCTGAGATGACTTATCTTGCATCAACTCTTCTAGTCTCCTTACTGGAGTGAACTTCATGAGACCTCTGTCGGTTGCCATGTTTAAGAGGATTCTTCCAACATATGGCTGACAATGAAATTAGTCTCATGATAATTCTCTATTCTGATGTTTTCTTTCACTGATTATTCAGTTCTCTTTCTGAACATTAGGTGTCAAAGGACATCAAATATGCTGATAATCAACCAGTGGTTCCTTGGGGGCCTAGGTACCTTACAGTTCACATTTTGTAACCAATCTCTTCATGTGCTTCTTCAATATATACTGTGTACATTTTGTTTTCCAATGCATCTATACACTATGAATCTTAGGAGACTTAACAGACTTAATTCTTAACTGCAATCCTGCATCCATGAATTGGGCATCCTTGTTACTTGATGCAGTTCTCTAGCAAAACTTACTTGATGATCCAATGCCCATGCCCTTATTGTTTTTAACTTTTCTCTAGCATAACTGTTGATTAGTCACATGTTAGTTCCAAATATTAAAACTCTGGGTCACTGGAAATATCATCACATTAACACCTATCCACTTCTTTGTTAGTTTTAGTGCTATGCTATTGCCATTTCATGTTCATCATCATGATCATCTTGCAGATACTCAAGATCCACTGGGAAGGACCTGCGCATTAATATGGCAATATCAGCAACATTTGTAAGAAAATTATTTTCTGTATCATCCCAAGTTCCACATTGAAATGTTAATAATTACTGTTTTTAATCAAACACAATGCTTTATGAATCCCAGTGGATTGTTCCTCTGTACTCAACATTGTTATATGCATTGGCGTTAAACTTGAAATTACACAATAGAAAATAATTTGAATTTCAGCATTATTTCACATAGGACTTTTTTAATCATCAGCTTGCCAAACTTCCTATCTTGGGCAAGTCATTTTGTGTATGGAGAAAAGGTACTTTATTAATGGACATTTTTTTATCCTTTTTTGCAGATCATGTGTATATCTACCATGGGCCATGCAGACTGGAAGCCCATGCAGTTTTTGTGTTTTGCCTATTTCTATCGAATACTTGACAAACTGAAGGCTACCGAGTCAGCTAGCACTCCTATATACAATGTGAGGCGGTTTACTAAATAATTTTATTTGCTGTTCCCTTTTCATTTTCTATGGAATCCCTGCACTTACAGGAATGGTATATCAAATAATCAAATTAGTTCAGTTTGCTTTAATCAAATCAGTACTACTAAAGCAAAGCTTCTCAAATTTTCTTTCGTTGATTGATTTATACGGATGAGTATATAAGTGTAGAGATATTTTCTTCTGAAAATTTATGTTGGATATTGCCAAGTCCTATAGATTAGCAAGGGATATATTCATATACAAGTCCATCAGTCTAGTACTAGGAGCTCATAGTTAAGGATAAGATCGAATAAAAACAACAAAATACATGAGTACTGTTCAATTCTCTTCCTCGACTTCTTTATGGGTTGATGTACACGAGATCCCCCGTCGCTTGGTATCTTAATTTGTCCCTGCCGCGTCCTCTCACTGAGTGTACAAGCCTCGCACCATGTATGCCACGCAACAAGGGCTGACTAAACGAGACCAAGTCTACCACTCCGTAGAAACCGAACTGGCAAACCACCGATCGATGTGAATCGTGACATGTGAGTTTTCGTTCTCTACACTCGTAATTGATCCTCGTGACATGACAATAACCAAGTGTCCACATTACCATCCGTCTTGTCGCTAGAGGGTTCTTTTCGTCTCGTAGCTGGCCCCCCTAATGCAGAAATCCTGGCTTTGCCCCTGATTGTAGTTCAGATATGATAAGAGCAAAAGGTACACTAGGGAAATGGAGCTATTAGATGGGATGGAATTCTTGCTTTTCATGAGTTGGGAATGCATATATTTGATATATGTGGCCCCTTTTTTAGTTACAAAGTTACATAAGTGCATGCCTGTCTTGTATGAAGGATCTTAGATTACTTGGTCACTAGTTTTTAGCTTTGCAATTCAGCTTGACAGAATCACAGAAGAAGTCTAGCTAATGTTCCGGATAGATAATGTGGCATCCCCTTGATTGGGGAAAGCATTGCATGAGGGCACCCTTCTTTTGAGTTTGCTACAATTTCTTTTAGTCATGAAGATACACATTTTACTCTAAAGATGGATGTGTATACAACAAGTTTAACCAAATGATGCCTGTATCAACTTTTTTTTTAAAAAAAAAAAAATGTCGATTGACTCTGTCAGCCCCTGCTCACAAAATTAAAGAAGAGGGGGTGTACATGCCTGCTCTTGGGTGACTGCGTCCTGCTTAGAGCTTTTGTTTACCGGGTAGTCAGTATGCGTTTGTTTTCTAAAGTCTTTAAAAGGATTTTCTCTTTGTTTCTTGCATGCTAATTAATACAAAGCGGCAGCCCTCCTGCTGTTAGGTTAAAAATATATATTAAATGATGCATCGTTCGGAACAAGGAGATATTGTCCAAAGTTTGGAATATTAAACCATTTATCCTTGTATCTGTGCTGGTGCACTACATTTATTATTTGTAGTCTTAATTGTTAAATATAATATTGAAATAAAATGTTTGTGGCAGGAGTATGGTGAGGTTGAAGGTCGTGGCATACACATGGCAAAACGAGTACTCCGTAGTTTGGGTTTGGTACTTGGATCAATACTTGCTGTATCCCTGGTTAGTGGGTTGTTCAGATACAGTGCTACCTAGATGCTAAACTATTGGTTTATCTGCCAGTTTTCTCTACTGTTTCTCAGTATTCGTATCCTCACCCTAATGTTTTATCCTTTTCAGGGCTACACTGGGCTAGCCAATTTTTCTCAGTTTCTTGGGCAGTATATCCCATCTGTTGTTTATAACTTCCAGGTATGTTATGCTTGAGCATATCTGATGTTGTTTGGGATTATTTTATTGGATCAGAGTGCCACATTTTTATATTCATTCTTGTTACCAAGATCACATTTAAGCTGATAAGTTCCACACTTAAATCTTCTCCCATTTGCTAAGTTACACACTTAAAAAAATTCATTTCTGGCATAAACGGTCTGTTTGGTTGGAGGGAGTTTTTAGGAGGGATTGGGAGTTTAGAGGGATGAGGCTATTAACTGTTTTGTTTGGTTGGGGGACATGGGAATTTTGGTGGGATGGGGATGGGGAATTGAGGAATGAACTCCCTCCTTTTCAATACCTGGGTAGGGGCAGGTAATTGGGAGGGAATTCCTCCTTTACTTCGCCTAAACAATTCTCAACCATCCGTTTTCATTAATGATCTAATCTCCAACTAAACTCCCTATCAATTTCCACCACCTCTACCAAACAAGAGACTGGGATGAAAAATCAAATTCACATCTTAATCTCACCATCAATTCTCTCATGTAAACTCCCAATCCCCTTCCCTCAAGTTGCCAAACAAGCCAAAAGTAGAAACTGGAAAGTTGTTAGTTTTTTTACAAAGACAGACAAGCCTCCTGAAAATAATCTTTTTTCGCTGGAGGCTAAAAGTTAAAAACTCTAATAAGAATACTGGAGTAAGCAATAAGTGCAATCTGTTTTTCTGGTGGAGAACATGTAATGGAGGAATGCTAGTGAATATTGTTGCTGTTGTTTTCAGGTAAAGTAAAACTAATTGGTGGCTATCTTATTCCAGGAATTGATTGTGACTACAGCTTCATCTGTTTTGCTTTGCATATTGGCGTCGTACTATCGATAGCAACTTGTGTTGGATCACCTCTTGGCATAGCAATCTTGATAAACCTGTCTTCATGAGGGCCATGGTCAATAACTTGAGCCTATTCTGCTATGGAATATGAGAGCCCATCAACTATACAAGTGCACTGTTCTTGCATGTTTTACATCGTTCTTAGATCTGGAAAATTTTGCAGCTGCTGATTAGATGTTCTATCCAATGTTTTGAAACTGAAATTTAACATGCAAGAGACAGACAACTAACAAAGCAATGTATCACATGAAACCTGACGATGCTGAAAATCTAGTTCTAGTGAGTTGTTCCAGCAAAAAGTTATCTGCAATTTTCCTAGAAGTTTCCTTGAGTTTGCAATCTGCTTGCAAGTTCCTTGTCTATTTAGTGGCAAGCTGCAACTGAACAATTACTTTGTGTTGGTGAGTTATGAATTACAACGCCCTTATGGAATCTGCCTACTTGATCATGGAACCTCTTTTGCTTTAGTTAATCAAAACTAAGGTACAATGCCTCTCTCTCTCCACATCCAAGGGATGATGTCATTTTTTAATGGCCAAATAAATCTGGAATTGGCATGAGAAATCGGCATCTAATCCAGTCCTGGAAATGAACAGGATATTTGGGGAGGTTAAACAGTCGACCTACCAATCTGATCTCATACATTATACGTAGTGATGTAGCAGATACTACTAGTTAGCACACATATACTTGTTTTGCTCTGTATGCTTCCACTATACCTCCTTTTTTTTCTTATGTTGACTTTTAGACACATTGACAATTGATTTAGTGCTGGTACACACGTTTGATTTTTTTTTTCCCTGTATGAGCAAAGTAACAATATGGAAGTATGGAAGTCGATCACTAATATCCTATCATTTGCATAATGCATTTATAGATATATATATGTTTTTCCAACAGAGCATTCAAAGTTTTAGAAATTTGAGCACTGTTTTACAGCATCTGTCAAATAACTGGAAATGTTCCATACATTTAGTACTTTTTAGATAAGAAAAGTGTGTACTTTTGGCTTTTAAGCTGTGCTGCTTGCCTCCCAAATTTTAGTTCGTACTTTTAGTGTCATCTAATAATGCTTGGGACCTACTAACATTTACAGCTTTCATGTCAGGCTGTAGAACGGCCACTACTTCAACTGAGAATATCACCCAGCAAACACATCTTCTCCCCAGTGGTGTTTTTCAATGCTGCTGCTTCGTACATGCACCACACACCATCTCCAATTGTTCTGTTCGATGCCAATTTTTGAAACCCCAAATTCAAGATTCTTGACCGGTGCATGTCCGTCCCGTTTTGTTTGTTGGCTTCAGCATCTCACACGATTCACAGGTACTCATCTCAGCATTTAACAACACCCTTGATTAGTCCTTTGCTCTTAAGCTGCAATAACCGAGGAGCTTACACTAAAACCGAGCAAATTCCATGCTCACACAGCACACACACGCACGTACGTTAACATGCTTAATCAAACGCTTTTTCATCTTGTCTCATGCGTTTTGAAGCTACCGTTGTAGTGGTATCCTTGTCCTCTTCGAACGATCAGAACATGGGCGTAGTGCTGGGACACACGAGAGCACAAGCACATGGAACAAAGAACTAATTGCGATGTTAATTAATTTAAGAAATGCTGTTGTGTTGTCATTGTCCTGATGATATGGGTCTTGGTGCTATTTTCATATTTTTATGGAGTACCTGTTGAGCCCTTATTTTGCAGAAATAAACAGGATGAACACGTGGCCAACCATCTCGAAAGAAACAAAATGAAATCAAAGTAAATTGTTTTGTACCGGAATAGAAGTTGTGGATTCCTGCTGCGGCATCGTAAATTGGAAGGAAATGCTTGTAAATGTCTTTGTCAGAATCTATGAGAGCAAAGGTCTGCTATACTATTTGTTGCCCCAGATCCGGTTGCAGTTCCTACTTCCAACAAATACTCCAAGTTAAACAAAGAGAAGCTAGGTATGTAAGCAAACTATACCACCTTCACAAATACAGTTTTGCATGAATTAATTTATCCTATTTCACAGTATCGTACAAGCACATGCATTTTTAACGAACTAACACAAAATATGTCAATTTTATTGAATATAGTAGTAAAAAATATTTTAGAAAAACTGCAGCTACAACTATACAGAGGTTTTTAGGATGAGCTCGAGCTGTAAAATAGAAACTGTACTACGACTCTGCTCCTGCAAACATCCATGTTTTTTTCCTTCTTCCTTGATTTTTGCATATATATCTACCAAGTACTCCCAATCAAGGATCGTAATAGAGTTGCCCCGTTTGTTTGAGCTTAAAAGCCATTGCTAATTTTGAACTTTAGAATTAATTATGGTTTCCTTTGTCAAATTTGAAACTCAGCCTTGACTTTTTAACCGCCACGAGTACAAGTGTAAAAAAGTCTTATCCTAAAATTACTTTTCACTATATCGGTCGTGTATCTTCCCAGTCTTGTCTTATGCAGCCAAAAAAAAAAAGAAAAAAAGAAAAGCCCTCCAAGCAGAATTGCCATAAAATCTGCTGAGTTTAATTTCTGTTCAGTCTTCCACACGACAAATTGAGAAGCTTTAACATGCATCCACGCACATGTCTGATGAATGCGTGAGAGTGAGACATCTATATACTAGATTGACGATTTTGCATGGCACCGTGGCCACCATTTTCCGGCAACGCAAATACAGTAGTACGCTTCACCGACAAAATGGCACGCGGGTGGCACTCTGAAGCCTCTCCATCAACCTAAGCACCTAGCCTTTGGTCCTTCTCAACCCCTATATGCACATGGCTTAAGTACTTCGGTCCTCCCTTGTCTAGTGGAGGTTGTACTTCTGGTTCCCATTAAAATTGGACTTAATTTCCTTTATAAAGATAATGGGAGCTTAGACTAATTTCTATGAAAAATACGTACAATATATATTTTTTAAACACAGTAACCCTTAAAATTGGACTTGATTTCATTTTTAAAGATAATGGAACCTTAGACTAATTTACATGAAAAATATGTACAATATTTTTTAAAAACAAAGTGTAAGCACACACACATACCGTATCCTTTCCTATGAGCACATCCGAAAGACTGGACCAGTATATCTTGAGATTGATGAAGTCAACACACTCGTCTTACTATCTATCGAAGGGTACATCGTCTATCTATTACTAAAATAATAATTAGTCATAAATGCAAACGCTCGTGTCAGGTTTAGAATTTTAACCCAGGTGAGCTGGTTTCACCGTAAGGAACCTTATATGAATTTGTTTCTTTAAATGTAAGTCATCTTTAGAACTCGTACCAACTTAACCCTATAAATAATGTGTTTATGACTTGTGGGATTGGTAGCCATATGTCCTAGATACCATAGATACATGGAGCCAAGAATCATGAAATGCCATTATAGGAAATTAGACTCAACTTTTTTTTAATCTTTTTAACCACGCCAAGAATTATTTAGCCTTTTTTTATTTTAAAACTATACTCAAAACCTTTTAACCACGCCATTCTTGCTAGCATGGTGGAACAATGCTTCCATGCCAACATCTTTAGCATGGCAGTGTTATTGTTTGTCACGCTAATTAGGTTGGCGTGGTAAAACAACACTAGCATGCTCCTGTGTATGGCATGACAATGTTGTTTCATCACATTTGGTGGGGTGGTGTAAAAAAAAGTTCAGATTTAGAAATAAGTTTTAGGAGAGTGTATTTTTTAAATTAAAAACCAAAAGGTTAAAAAAAAACTAAAAATCCACCATAGGTGGCAAACCCTGAATATTACCGTGATAAAAAGGTCTATAGCTGTGTTCGGAACCATGGGTTCCCAGCAACCTATCAAAATATCCTTCTTCTAATTAAATGAATATGTTGTCCATATATGTTTTATATGCACATCCTAATTATTTGATCCGATGTGATATGCCTATGAAATGTTCCCTACCCATGAGGACAAAAACTATTTCCTCCGAAAATTTATAAGGCTCAGATATTATGTCTTGGGAAGTGTCGTCGCGACACGAAGACGCAGATATATCATAACGGTGATCTGCTTTTGTATACATCCACGAAAAGGAGAGCACTGTATCTGCACGGTGACATCGTCCATGCATGTTCATTGAACTTTGTTTGGCAATGTCGTGGAAGATGAATTTGGAAGAAACAGGAGGAGGAGATAGCTACCTCTCCGGCGAGGAAAAATCTGTGCAAAGGTCCCCATCGATCTCACGTGGGTGTGTGGAGCCAAGGAGCCCAAAGAGTCGGCACACTTCCCTTTCCTCAAGCTCACAAGAGTCCTTTTCGTGGCTGGTTGATTGCAATTCTGTGTGAAATTATGTATTCCTGCAAATGGTAATTTTTCAATGCGATCTGATGTTAAACGTGCGATGAGGTGATTCGTGTTAATGGTTATTGGTTACTGATTTTGAGCCTGTGTGCTGGATTGATTAAATTTATAGATTATAAGATTAGCAAATAGTAGGTGAAAAAGTACGTTATTAAATAATTTCACATTATTAATTTAATGAAAGTTTTTAGTAAATCATTTTTTTATAAGTGTAGCGCGAATATTCCATACCTCCATGAACTTAGAAAAGAACAGTGTTTTAGTTTGTGTCTCGTTGGATCCAAAGTTTGGATTTTGGTTGAAATTGGAGATGATGTGACTGAAAAGTTGTTGTGTATGACAGTTGATGTGATGGAAAAGTACTGAAGTTTGGATCCAAACTTTAGATCTAAATAAACATAGCCTTAGTAGAGTTGTCAGACTATTGAACGAATCAGATAGAAAAAGACACGGCACTCATGCCATCTTAAAATCTACTCCTTCCATCAAAAAAAGAAAAACCAACCTCGCACTAGGATACGATATATCCTAATACAATAAATCTATACACACTCTACATCAGATTTACTGTACTAAAATATATCACATCGTAGGACATGGGTTAACTTTTTTTACAGAGAGAGTACTCCCCTTGTCCTAAAAAACTAATTTTTTGTTCGTGGCTAAAAGTTGTTTTCTTATAAAATAGAAGGAGTACTCACTTGTCTCTAAATATAAATAATTTTAGAGGTTTTCATGGAAATTGATGAAGGGTCGTGTTATTGATTCGCCTAAGATTGATTATAAGCCGTACGATTTATTAACAATAAAAGTAATTTATAGATAAAACTTTATATATGTTCTTAGTGATTTAAAAGTCAAAGGAAGATATAAACTTTGATAAAAAAAAAGACCTTCAAAATCAAGTTTTAAAAATTTAAATTTGGTGACGGCTTATAAGTTGTAGGGCAAAATGGGAGCCAAAGGAGATAGAATTGAATGATGGAATATTGTGATTGGGTGAGATGAGCAAGTAGGTAGAGAAATAGATATATACTTTTTCCGTCTCATATTAAATTTTTTTTTAGCTCCTTTCATTTGTCTTAAAATAAGTTCATTTTCAGAGCAACCATTGCATTGCAATTTGTGAAATAGGATTAGTTGTATTGAGTGAAGATAAAGTGAGGAATAATTATATTGTGATTTGATAAAGTAGGGGGGTATTTTAGTCCTTTTTGGTTTTGTATTGCTATGTGTGGAATGGGTGAAAAATGAACTTTTTTGGGATGAAGGTAGTAATACAAATTTGGAACTCTAGAAATATCTATTTTTATTTTAAGAAACGGAAAACATTGTTTGAAAAATTTCAGAAGCGAAAAACAATTTTTGAAACTTTCTTTTGTCGAAAACTGAAACGAGTACAACAAGGACACTATCATCGTCAGGAAGCGGAATCGGTCAGAAAATTTCTGAAAAATTACCTGGAAATTGTCTCAAAGTATGAGACAAAGTAATATGTGAACTGTGATGTTATCCTTATGAATAAATTGGTATTTGTTAGTTGTTAAAATCTGCAATTTTTATTATTGCTTAAGAAAAAATTAGGTAGAGTTCGGGCATGTCTTTTCCTAACCTCACCTTCTAATTTTTTATGTGCGCGCTTTCCAGCTATTAAATTGGTTGTTTTTAAAAAATCATACTAATTTAGTGTTCAAGTTTTTTAAGCTAAATATTTAATTAATTATGTGCTAAAGAGCTATTTCGTTTTACATCTCAGAGGAATGGTTCTCAACTTCACAAATCAAACTCCGTACTTGATAACCTTCACAACTACCTTCACAATCAACTTTAATGACTGGACTAACATATTGTTGTCGGACGAGTCATCAATTATTGCTATTTGTTATCAACATGTATGTTGTTTAGAAAAAAATTAGTCGTAAATACAAGCACATGTACTAAGTCTATAACTTAAATCTGGATTGACAGGTTTCTCCACAAGCGGAAACTAGTAACCGACCGAGCTACACTAAGAGCGTGTTCATTTGAAGCACAATGGGGGAGAAATGCGTCCTTCGTTTTTGCGCACTTCATTCCTGAACTTCTT
>CM020186.1:3339805-3354016 GCA_009805545.1 Oryza longistaminata
TGAAATTTGGTAAGGTTAAAAATAACATCACAGTGGACAGGCCTTTAATTTGGACGGCGATATCTCGTTCCCCTTCTTTTTACCACCGGAGAGAATACAGCCGTATGCATAGAATTTCTACAGCTAGCTGGCGTTGGAACTTGAAATGGGGAGAGAGATTGCTTGCGTCTGTACTGCTTGTTACTGTTATTCGTCTGACGTCTCTTGATTTATTTAACTAGCAGTGGTTAACATGGTTAATATACTGGATTAGTTTAATCAAGAGTACAATTTCATGACAGTAGTATTACTACTATTCAACTGGTTGTCCTCGAGAAAGAGCGTATATGCAGCGTGAAGCCAAATGGAACGCGCCAACTTAGAAAGGAACAGTAGGAAACATTCCTTTGTCCCATTTCAAGATAATCCATGAGAAAAAATATATTATTACATGAAGAAAATATATATTACGGCTACATGCAGTCGGATGCAGCTAGATTCTGATGAATCATACTATTTTCCAAAGTCAGCAATATAAAGGCCCTCTTTAGTTCCAAAGTTTAGCTTCCGAAGTAATGGAATATTGGTGTATAGCTTTACTAGTACCAAATTGTTTTTTAGCAATATCCTTGAGAGTCGATCGAGAGACAAATTTATCGCATATTTTTCCAAACGTAAGTTGCAAATTAGTACATAAATATTAGTAAAAACATTTTAAAATCAATATTTTTCCAACTTCAATATTTAATTTCTAGCTCCGAGCTACCCCCCGTTCCTTAAAAAAACGAATCTAGAACCGGACGTGACACATCCTAGTACGTACTATAAATCTGGACAGATGTATGTCTAAATTCGTAGCACCAGATTGTGTCACATTCGGTACTAGGTTGGTTTTTTATGGACATAGGGATCGAGTACGTAGAAGTAGTAGCTATCTTTATCATTTCTTTCTTTCTTTCTTGTTTGCTATTTAATTTTTTTTCTTACTCTATTCAATGAATTATCACACTGTCTAGTCAAAAAAAAATTCTCATCCCAACAAATTTTAACCATCCACCACTTCACTTTATCTGATCCGTGCATAAATCGAACGCTATATAGATATATTTTGAGACATGTTGTATTTAATTTAGCACACTCCCTTCGTCCCATAAAAAATAAACAATATAAGATGTCACATATCATAATACTATAAATGTGAATAAACTATTGTCTAAATTCATAGCACTATGATGTAAAGAATATGTTACATTATGTAGGTTTGTTTTTAATGAAACGAGGGAAATACACAATAACATACTCCCTCCATAAAAAAAGTTACTACATTCATCCCAAAATATAACAATCTATTTTTGGATGAGACATATCATATGGCTCCATCGTTTCGCTTATGTAGCAAATAAGTGAAACGGTATATTTGCAAAAAAAATAATAATTTATGAATCTTAGCGACCTAAAAAAGCAAAGAATGAATAATAAAATATTGTGATTGGGTGAGATGAGCAAGTAGGTAGAGAAATAGATATATACTTTTTCCGTCTCATATTAAATTATTTTTTAGCTCCTTTCATTTGTCTTAAAATAAGTTCATTTTCAGAGCAACCATTGCATTGCAATTTGTGAAAATAGGGATTAGTTGTATTGAGTGAAGATAAAGTGAGGAATAATTATATTGTGATTTGATAAAGTAGGGGGGTATTTTAGTCCTTTTTGGTTTTGTATTGCTACGTGTGGAATGGGTGAAAAATGAACTTATTTTGGGACGAAGGTAGTAATACAAATTTGGAACTCTAGAAATATCTATGTTTTATTTTAAGAAACGGAAAACATTGTTTGAAAAATTTCAGAAGCGAAAACAAATTTGAAACTTTCTTTTGTCGAAAACTGAAACGAGTACAACAAGGACACTATCCATCGTCAGGAAGCGGAATCGGTCAGAAAATTTCTGAAAAATTACCTGGAAATTGTCTCAAAGTATGAGACAAAGTAATATGTGAACTGTGATGTTATCCTTATGAATAAATTGGTATTTGTTAGTTGTTAAAATCTGCAATTTTTATTATTGCTTAAGAAAAAATTAGGTAGAGTTCGGGCATGTCTTTTCCTAACCTCACCTTCCTAATTTTTTATGTGCGCGCTTTCCAAGCTATTAAATTGTTTGTTTTTCAAAAATCATACTAATTTAGTGTTCAAGTTTTTTAAGCTAATATTTAATTAATTATATGCTAAAGAGCTATTTCGTTTTACATCTCAGAGGGAATGGTTCTCAACTTCACAAATCAAACTCCGTACTTGATAACCTTCACAACTACCTTCACAATCAACTTTAATGACTGGACTAACATATTGTTGTCGACGAGTCATCAATATTGCTATCTTGTTATCAACATGTATGTTGTTTAGAAAAAAATTAGTCGTAAATACAAGCACATGTACTAAGTCTATAACTTAAATCTGGATTGATAGGTTTCTCCACAAGCGGAAACTAGTAACCGACCGAGCTACACTAAGAGCGTGTTCATTTGAAGCACAATGGGGGAGAAATGCGTCCTTCGTTTTTCGCGCACTTCACTTCCTGAACTGCTAAATCATATTTTTTTTTGCAAAAATATTTCTATAAAAAGTTGTTTTAAAAATCATATTAATTATTTTTAACTTTAAAATAATTAAATAATCAATTAATTAATTATATACGTATTTTCCAATCAGCTCCTTTCTCCTCCTCTCCAACACTCTCCAAAGTAACCTAAGTCCGTTTATAGTACTGTAAGAATTTTACTCGTAGTTTTTTTTTATTTCCAACTATAATTTGCACATATGGCCAAAACCAATGCAATTTAGGGCCTGTTCACTTTGTTAAAAAAAAAAACTTACCAAATTTTGGCAGGATTTCTTATATAGTTACCAAAATTTGGCAGCAAACTAAATGTAGCTATTTTTTTAGCAACTTTACTGAAATTTGGTAAGGTTGAAAATGACATCAAAGTGAACAGGCCCCTAGAGTGGATGGGATAGTATCTGGAATAGCCTTGTCTTCGTTGTAGTAGGTAGTATCTCATCTATTCGTTTTGGGACGGAGGAAATACAAATTAGTCTCTGGCCTGCTATACTCCCACCAACTCAATACTGAAATCTACATGCATGAGGTAATTAACAAGAGCAAGTAGTAAGTGCAGTCCCAACCCATAGTGTCCATAAGTAGTGTCTATGGTGCCATGTCAATAAGACATCACAATAGAAACTACACTCTACAACCCATAATTTTTTAAAGTGGGCCATTAATAAATACATCATCTCTCTTCTCTACCAATCATATTTATTCTTCACCTATTATGAAGACACTATTCTCTCCCAATGCAAAACTTGATAGTGTCTAGTGTATAGGTTCTCGTGTTGAAGCTGTGTCTTGCATGAGACCCAATTTTTTTCCCCTTTTCACTCTCTCTCTTAATTAATATAGTGCCACATAAGTTAAAAGTTCTACATAACAATATAAATAATGCTATAGACACCATTCTAGGTGGAGGGTTGGGACTGCCCTAATGCAGCAAGTGTCCTAGAGTTGGTCGCCTCTGTCGTCAAAAGCCAATGACGGATCGGATCAAGCTACAAATTAAACCCCAAAAGTAAACACATCTTGCACGCGTAATTCGTCATGGCGGTGCCATTCCGTCAAACAGTCAACTGCATAATATATAAATAGTCCTAAATATATCAGCTAATCTGAAAAGGAAATGCTTTAATTAAACATTGCATTTTTAATACAAGCTCATATCCATTAAGCCCCGGCGATGTGGTGAAGGGGGGTCGGTTTTAAAATTAGTTTCCACGAAATATCATATACTTACATACGTGACGTGTGTATGTATATATAATAGTGTGTACATATAAATATGTAAGTGCACGTATAGTGGTGTGTGCGTGTATGCTTCCTTTATACTCCCTCATTTCCTAAATGTTTGACGCTGTTGATTTTCTTAAACATATTTGACCGTTCGTCTTATTAAAAACTTTTGTGAAATGTGTATATTTAACAATAAATCAAATGATTGGAAAAGAATTAATAATTACTTAAATTTTTTGAATAAGAAGAACGGCCAAATATTTTTTAAAAAATCAACGTCAAATATTTTGGGATAGAGGGAGTATAACCAAAGGAACAAACTCTTATAGTATCCACATGTAGTTACTAACCTGGGTGAGAGGCATGGGCGAGCTGTACACCTGTTTAAACACTCCTACCTACCAGTTGAATTTAATTGCCACGGATCAAGTTTAATCTTCTCTATTAATTCTTTATTTGATTTTTTAATTAAAAAAAGCTTTATTGATCTTAAATAATTACACATCAAAGATAATGATGCAATTACTTTAATATCACTTTTAGCCTCTGTATAGCTATATGATACATACAACCTATAATAATTAAAAACAACAACATACTACCACTAAAATAACACTTGAATTGCAATACAAACCTAAAAAGGAAACAGCATGAATGGGCCCATATCTATTTTCATCCTGGTTTCGGCACACCAAACATTTTTCTGAAGCATGTGGAACGTAACCTTCAACATCAATTTCATTCAGCACAGCGTCGCATTCATTTTGAATCAGAGTGTTGTGGAAGACATATAACACGGTTGTCGGATGAAAAGAGTATCGTTTACCTAATCGGATACGGATGATCCGAATTATGCGGAATTTGATGTCCACATATATATGTGCGTATGTTATAGTATTATGTAGTTCTTTGGAGATTTAAATTAATGGGCACAACTATAAAACTTAAATATGTTGATGTAGTTTTGAACATTAACTTTTAAAATATATAGTATAGCTTTCAACTCACATTTATACACACAAAATAATGACTGGTTTGGTTATATATCAAATCTCTATCTCTACTATTATAAAATTGAAGACGTTTTTACCGGTACTTTGGTAGTTCATTCGTGTTTGAGTCGGTTTTTAAGTTCATTTGTTTTTGGAAATACAGATATGTGTTTGAGTCTGTTTTTAAATTTGTTCGCTTTTAGAAATACAAAAGATACCTTATAAGCAATATCTTTAAAAAAAACTCGCATGCTAACTTGGGACGCTTTTGGAAATACAAAAGAAATCGTATAAGAAATCATTTTTAAAAGAGTAAATTTCACAAAACAACAAATACTTTGGTCAAATTATCACAAAACTACAGATTTAAGGAGATATTTCACAAAACTACATATTTAACACTAAATTTTTCAGAGAACTACAGATTTAAGGTGGAGTATCGCAAAACTACAGATTTAGTAACAAAGTTATCACAAAACTATAGATATTGGAGTTTAAATCCTTAGCACTAGTGTTATATTTGAGTTATAAACGTCTAAGTTTTGTGATTGAATTGACACTAAACCTATAGTTATGTGATAATTTTGTTACTAAATCTGTAGTTTTGCGATACCCTATCTTAAAGATCGATCGAGACGTACGGCGTCCTGGAACGGCGGATGCATCTGTCGCCGGCGGGGGCCACCGTTGCCGGCGTGCTAGCTCCAGCTAGCTAGCTGTCACTGTCGATCTCTCATGGCGGCTTGGAGTTGGTCAGTAACCGGAAAACCCTAGCAGCCGCCCGGAGTATAGTACCAACTTGCGTCATATCATGCATCGACCAATAATTCTGTCAAAATATTAATGACTGACTAAGATGGAGAAAATTGCGAGTGATATATGGTGTGTAATTCTCTTTCTTACTTTTGCAAAATGAGTGATGTGTAATTCACCAACTGCGCTAATTAACAAAGACGAAGTATTCCTAAGAGAAAACAAAATTATAAAAGACTTCACTAGCTGAATCATATAGAGCGAGACAGATTGTCTAACTGACAGGACATTAAAAAACTACTAGACTAGTATATATTTATAGAAAAAGATAATACTATTTTTCCTCCCTCCACCCGATATATATGAGTATTTCTAGCTAGTTTCCGGTTTATTTTAAAGAGATTAAGGATGAGGTGAAAAACTTTAAGCCCATTTTGATTCAAAGGAAATTCATAGAAATTTTAGAGGATTTTATTCCTTTAGGAATTTTTCCAACAAAGCCCTTTGAATCAAAGGAATGAACTCTATGGAATCCTATGAAATTCATATGGAATGCCTCTTCCCATGCAAGTTTTCGAGGAATTTTTAACAAGAGGTAGAACCTCATGGAAGAAATCCCTTGAGTCTTTATCTCTCCTCAAATTCCTGTGTTTTTCCGGTGGTCCAATCAAACGGTCATTCCTATGTTTTTCATGTGTTTTGCAATCATCTGTTTTACGCTTTCATTCCTGTCAGAATCCTATGTTTTTCCTATTCCTCCGTTTTTTCATTCCTATGATTCAAAGGGACCCTATAGTGAGAATGGTTGGGGGTGGAAGAGTGATCGGGTTAAAATAAAGAAAATGAATGAGAAATGATATACTCCTATATAGTACAAATGGTATTCAATGAATCTTTATATTTATGAAAGTTGCTATGCGTCCAATCTTTATGTACAACTTACAACCTAGTATTCCGTATGCATGTACTAAATGCATACTCCCTCCAACCCATAAAAAACGAATCTAAAATCGGATAATCGGATATGACATATTCTAGTATGATGTATCTGAATATATGTGTATCTAAATTCATAATATTAGGATGTGTCACATTTAGTAAGTACTAGGTCAAGTTAGTTCTAGGGACGGAGGAAGTAGGTGTTGCTTGTCTGGCCCGCACGATAACAAGCTCAGTGATTGGTAGACGTGAGACAGTAGGACGTGAGTCCTACGTATAGCAGATTGTATATTTATAGATAATTTTGAAACACTTTAAATGCTTATATTTAATTTATGGATAGAAGAAATATATATAATAACCCTCTGAGATAGCTGAAATTAATGGACAGATGGATTATCTGATTTTTGATAGCTAGCCCCTCCGTAAAAGAAAAATCCAATCATAGGATTTTTTTTAGACGGGGTAATATATGTTTAAGGACACAAACAAATAAATAAATTACTACAAAATTAAAAAGTTGCTTTAAAATAAGTATTTTAGGAAACACACTATTTATATTTAGGAACTTATGGAGCGTGCAAACGAAAACCAAAAATCCAAAATTGGAAAAGAATAATAATGCTAGCACTAAGATTTTTTAAAGGTGCTATCACCGTACTAAAAAAAAACTACTGAAGGCATTGTTACGGATACCATAACTTGTTGGTTTGAGCTTATAAGTTTCAAGACAAACCAATTTTACTAAAACTTGCTTTCTAAAATAATTTAAGAAAATGTTTCGTTGGTTACCATATAAGTCCTTAAAGATAGAAGTATAACCTACTACTTTATCAAAACAGAAGTTCTTAAAATATTTGATGGGACGAGGGCAGTATGTGTAATTATATGTCTTAAGCGAAGTGAGTGTAACTTAATTGGTTAGGTTCTTTACAGTGAAATAAGTCCACATAGATTTAAATTCTAGACTTAACATAGGTGCCCGTATTTATGACTAATTATTCTTTTAGTTATAGACGACATACTCGTCGACAACGAGACATCCGTGATGACTTCGTCAATCTCAAGACTTACTGGACAAGTCTTTCCGAGATGCTTATACAGATAGGGTATGCATGTGTGCGTTCAATCCAAATTTCGAAATCCATTCATAAAATCCACAGGGCTCAAAGGAAATTTTCTCATAGGATTTCAATTCGTTAAATTCCTTTACAAAATTATTGCTCCCCAAGGAGACCTTAGAGACTGTCTTCACACCTTGAATCTTTAAGCAAAAAAGAACATAGGAAAACAAAATAAGAACCATTTGAATTGAACACGGGCAAAACACATGCATCATTTGAAGAATTTGAGAGGTAGCTAGGCAGAAAGGAAAATTTTGAAGGAGGTTTGGAGTTTATGCTACAAATCCTCTAAAATTGCAATGAAATATCTATCCATAGAAATTTCAAAGAAATTATAGGTACCTACTGTAATCCTTTATCCAAAGGGTCTCAGTGAAAATTGTCTTATAGGAGAGTAGTAGTAGTATTTAAATCCTTCAAACTTTCTGTGGTTTTCCCGTGTTTTACAATGGAGCTAGCCTCATATGTACCTTATGTAGTACTCCATCCATTCTATTTTACGTGTATTTGTTGGTTTCTGTGTCCAATGTTTAACTGTGCGTCTTATTTACGTCGAGCATTATTTATGTTTTATCATCTAATAATAATAAAAATACTAATCATAAAAAATATTTAAATAAGACGAACGATAAAATATTGGATACAGAGACCCACGAATGCAGTTTAAAATGTGTAACGGAATGTGTATTATCTGTCTGAGTGAAGCTACTACTCCCTCCGTCCCATAATATAAGGGATTTTGACATTTCGCTGGTTCTGTTTGACCGCTCGTCTTATTAAAAAAAATTAAAATTATTATTTATTTATTTTTGACATACTTTATTATCAAAGTATTTTAATTGGGCAGTGTACGTAGCCAGCTACCGATGGAGAACAATCCCCGCAGAAGTGCCCTGTTGCAGCACATCAAATCTCCTGTACGCCTGGCCGCCGTAAGAGCGACTTGCCCCGCGCGCCATTGTCCCAATCCAAGCTTCGCTCTCCTCCTCTTCATTTCATATTTTCATTCATCTCACCCGTGCTCCCCGGCCCTAGCTAGCTTAGCTCTCGTCGTCCTGCAGTCAAAGCAGCAACAGTGTCGCTCACACTGAACCCGACTCCCGGATGAGTGCACAAGCGAAGAAACACTCTGGCTGTGGGGTTTTGCTGCGCCCCCTGACGATCGATAGATGAAAGCGTTTGTGTGTTTGTCGTCCAGAATGTGAGGGCCTCTTTTAATCATAGGAATGAAAAAAACGAAGGAACAGGAAAAACATAGGATTCTGATGAAATGTAAGTGTAAAACATATGATTGTAAAACACAGGAATAATGTAGGAACGACCGTTTGATGGACCACAGGAAAAACACATGAATTTGAGGAGAGATAAAGACTCAAAGGATTTTTTCATGAGGTTCTACCTCTTGTTAAAATTCCTCCAAACTTATATGGGAAGAGACATTCTATAGGAATTTTATAGGATTCCATGGGGTTCATTCCTTTAAAATTCAAAGGGTATTGTAGAAAAAGGAATTGGGCACTATAGGAATAACTCCCCGATCAAATGGGGCCTGAATATTGAAACTAGCTACCGGCACGCACACAGGCACAGTGTGTACATGTTCATGGGAGAGAAATCTAGCTAGGTGACCAGTGACCAATCATCAGATGGACAAAACAAGAGCATCGTAAGCATATGCACATATCTGTGCCACAATTAGGCACTACTTTTGGGTATGTTTATGTTGGAGTATTGATTTAGAAGGAGTATATATACTATATGTAGAAATATTTAAGGTAGGAACAAACAGTTGTTACTTGACATATATAGTAGGACAGCAACATGTATTAATATTTGACTGTAGTTTTCACAATAATTGTGTACTTCTACCTCCGCTTAGTTCATGGTGCCAGCGAAAAGTTTGACCTGTGAACATACCTGTTTGAAATACATAAAATTTGATCGATATGCATGATGACTTTTCTGTGAAAAACATATGAAGGGGAATAATTATAGGTTACACTCATGACTACTACCAAGAGTTTTTTAGCACAGAAGTTGAAAACGGACAATTTCTTGCGAAATTTCTACATTTACAAAAAAGCCCCCACAGTAGTATTTCCAAATTCTAGATAAACCAAAACATTTTCTTTCATGTATCTAAAACCTACAAATATAACAAGTAGCTTTCAGGGATTTTTTTTCCCAAAATCAATTTGTAGCCAAAAAAGAAACTGGAAACATATGGAAATCTAACGTGACCCAAGCAAGAGGGAGCACATCAACTACAGTGCTTATTATCACCAACAGGTAGTAGTAGTAGTAGGCTATACTCTAGTGTTTTACAGTACAAACTAGCTAGGGAGCACAACTCATTATTCCGATGAAAACAAAATATTCTCGCCTAAGGCTGTTTTATTTCAGCGCAAAGTTTAGATTTTTGTTGAATTTGGAGATGATGTAACTGAAAAGTTGTGTGTGTATGACATGTTGATGTGATGGAAAAGGGCTAAAGTTTGGATCCAAACTTTAAAACTAAACAAGGCCTAAGGTTTAAATTTGATAGCCGACTTTGTAAACCGGTTATTTCAAAAGAACACTGCTATACGTACGACTGCGTCATCCGATCGGCGTACGACGAAACGGCTGAGCGGCACAATACTTGACGGCGTACGACGGAACAGCAAGAGCAGCACAGCTCTTGACGTCGTGTAATAGGCAGTCGTACGCCGGTCGGACACTCAAGTCGTACTTATAGCATTTTCGATTTTAAAACTATTGAACGAACATTTGTGTTATTATCGTGGATGCCACAAAATTGCTACTTACAATATTAGCAAAGAAATAGCTGGTAATTAACCGTGCGATTACTTAACAGTAGAAATATGTAACAAAGATCTCAACTGTTGGACATAACTAGTGGACAGTTATGAAAACAAAATCAAAATTCAATGCACGGTGTGGCACATCAGTTTTTGAAGATGTCGATGGATAACAAAATTGTGTACGTGTATCATTTTCCAAACCACCATATACGAAACATCAAGCTACAGTAGATATATACCAAACAACCACCCCAAAACCGAATTGAGATCCAGTCGGCTAGATGCTATTGAGAAATGAGAACGAACTTCATCGCTGCTATTATGTTCACAATATACAACAACTTCTGCACAACCACAGCCATGCGTTTTTGTGATCTAATGACTGATTTTCTTCTACAGTATTCTGCTACAGTACGCCGTAATCTTATCCATATCACTGTGACTAACTAGTGTTTAGATTATAGCCGAGATAATAAACCTTACCAAATATTAGTAATGGCTATGTTTAGTTCAGCGCAAAGTTTGGATTTTGGTTGAAATTGGAGATGATGTGACTGAAAAGTTGTGTGTGTATGACATGTTGATATGATGGAAAATGACTGAAGTTTGGATCCAAACTTTAGATCTAAACACAGCCAATATTTAAATTTTGATAAGTTGACATTAATATTGCGAAGTTTTGGTAAGATTCTTTATGTATTTACGAAAGTTTGGTAAAAAAAAACTAAATGTATATATAGTTGGCAATCTTACTTTAAAAAAATAGTATGTTTTGAAATGATATCAATCTGAACAACACCTTAATTAACCTGCATGCACTGGATCCGAATTCGACGAAATTCAGCAAGTTTGAAAAAACACTCGTATACCCCAAACGCCCCACCCCACACCACCTCCGGCTCCGTCGCCGAACCGATCGAATCCCATAAAAAAAGGGAGCAAACTCGCATGAAATCCATCAAAAACGGAGCAAAACTCGCATGAAATCTCAATCGATCCCCGGCGCCGCCCACCACCGCCGTGTAATTTTTTTTTTTTAAAACCCTCGTCGTACCGAGATATTTACCCTTCTCCTCGCTCTCGCCTCCTCCTCGCCCAGCTTTTGCTCACGTCACATCACCTTTCACCTCTCCACCTCCACTCGCTCGCTCGCTTGCTTGCTCCAATTAATACCTCTTCTCCTTCTCCCCCAGCTACTAGCTTCCTCCTCCGCTTTTGCAGCTCGCCTCCGCCGCCGCCGCCGCCGCGACACGGCGCGCATTAATGGTCGTCGTCGCTGGAGAAACGAGAAGGATAGTAGGACCTGAGCTGGGGCGGTGAATTCGCCGGAGAGCTAGCTAAGGTGAGTTTCGTTTGCGTTTCGGTTTCGATCGATTTGGTGGTGCAGATGCATCTGGGAGCTCTGGAGGTAGAGAACTATTTATAGTGGCTGCGGCGTCGCCACGCCGCGCACGCGCGCGTCCAACTCTCTCTCTATGGACCACTGCGCGCGCGGGCGCGCGTCGGCGTCGCCACGGCTTCCAAGAACGCGCGCGCGCACTGATTCCCAGATAGATAGATGTAGATAGATCTATGTCTGTTCGTCTTCCTCTCAGCTATGGTGTGGTGGTGGTGGTGGTGGTGGTGTTTGTGGTGTTGTGCAGAGATCGACGATGGAGTTCGTGGCGCACGCGGCGGCGCCGGACAGCCCGCACCGGACAACAGCGGAGGCGGCGGAGGAGGAGGGGGAATGGCGACGGGGGCGACGTCGGCGTCGGCGTCGGCGTCGGCGGCGGGGGCGTCGCCGAGCAGGTACGAGTCGCAGAAGCGGCGGGACTGGAACACGTTCGGGCGGTACCTCCGCAACCACCGGCCGCCGCTGTCGCTGGCGCGGTGCAGCGGCGCGCACGTGCTCGAGTTCCTCCGCTACCTCGACCAGTCGGCAAGACCAAGGTGCACGCGCCGGCGTGCCCCTTCTTCGGCCACCCGGCGCCGCCGGCGCCGTGCCCGTGCCCGCTCCGCCAGGCGTGGGGCAGCCTCGATCGCCCTCGTCGGCGCCTCCGCGCCGCCTACGAGGAGAACGGCGGGCCGCCCCGAGAAACAACCCCTTCGGCGCCCGCGCCGTCCGCCTCTACCTCCGCGAGGTCCGCGAGCACCAGGCGCGCGCCCGCGGCGTCAGCTACGAGAAGAAGAAGCGCAAGAAGCCACCCCCACCCCTCCTCCTCCGCCGCCGCGCACGACGACGCCGCCAACGGCGCCCTCCACCACCACCACCACATGCCGCCGCCTCCTCCCGGCGCCGCCGCCTGAGCTTGCTCCAAGATCGCCGGAAAACGAGCTGCTAGCTAGCCACTACTACGCATGCACTAGTCACTCCACTCTCTACGATCCCTAGCTAGCTAGGCTGCTCTTGCTACTAGCAAAACTACGGATTAGTTCCACTTAATCTCCATGCTTGCTACTGCTACTGTTACTGCTACTGCTGCTGCTGCTACTGCATCTAATTAATTAGGTTGATTATTTCCTGATCGTTTCTTCCCAACTGGGTCGCTCTCGCACGTCGTCTCGTCTACTACTATTTGCTGGTAATTTTCTCCTCTCCTAAATCCTAATCTCTTCCTCCTCCATGTGTAATCCACTACTGCTGTTTGTGATGATGATATGATAGCTAGCTAGCTTCTCAAATCAAGAACTCGATCGTTTTGATTTTAGGTGGTCGTTCTTGAGTAGTACTCCTACTCATCCTGATCAAAATTAATTGCTGTTCTTTGCTCGGCTGATCTAGCCATTACAGTCTTCAAAAATCCCATCTTCTCTCTCTCTCTCTGCTGCTGCAACAAGATCGAACAAGTGTAGGTACCCTGCGAACAGTGTCTCCAACAGTGCGATCTGTTCTCCCGGGCCTGCTTGGTCGTCGTCCTCGTCGTCTTCTTCCTCTTTTCATGTTCTTGCAAGCAGAGAGAGTCAGTCAGGCAGTACAGTACACAGTATGATCGATCGATTTCGATCGATCGAGAGAGAGAGAGAGTCGAGTCATGTCAGCACTGTGGCTGTCTCGTCCTTCTTGGGGAATCGACGTACTGTTTCTTCTTGGGGAGAGTCACGGATGGCTACCTATAGCAATTGCTGCTACTGCTACTAGTAGTGGTAGTACAGCTCGAGCTAAGCTAGGAGCAGCAGCAGCCCTCTGTTCTTGCTCCTCTTTCATATGCATGCTCTTGCATGCCTTTAATGCTACAGAGGAGAAGGCTACAAGTAGAAGTTTTGTCAGCCAGATGCAGGCTCTACCTAAGGCTAATAAGGCCCTGACTTTAGATCTTCCAAAATGGCAAAAGTTTTGCTATTTTGGAGCACTTTTTACAATTTTGGATCTAAACACTAGTAGTAAAGGTTGGTAATTTACCATTTGCTATTTGCTAATCCATAGTAGCAAATTGTGTCAAAAAGTGCTTTAGAACCTCTCTCTCTCTCTCTCCACCAAAAAGTGCTAGAATGGCAAAAGTTCAGGATGCATCTAAACACTAATCAGTACTTTTGCAATACCAAAACTTTTGCCATTTGCCATTTGCCATTCCAAATGGATCTGAATATGCCCTAATATAGCCATCTGTTTACTATATACTACTCTCTCCGTCACACAATATAAGGGATTTTTAGTTTTTGCTTGTAACGTTTAATCATTCATCTTATTTAATTTTTTTTTTGCAAATATAAAAAACGAACAGTTGTGCTTAAAATACTATAGATAATAAAGTAAGTCATAAATAAAATAATTAATAATTTCAAAAAATTTTGAA
>CM020186.1:3354041-3394891 GCA_009805545.1 Oryza longistaminata
CAAGAACACTAGGGAAGTATGTAGCTCATGTACAACGTCCAAATATGTTGTCAGGGTTGGTAGAGTAACTATGATAATGCTCCCGGAACAGGCAATGCTGAAGCCTCGAACTAGCCTCTACCTCAGGAAGAAGAGGTGGTTCACTTCGTTTGCCCCGTGAAACTCTATAACGACAGCATTGAGCATCGTTCGGCGCTAATATACTGCTAACCACAATTAGGTGTAGCAAACTTAGTCGGTCTAAAGGATTTCCATTCTCTTAAATAAGTTGCTGAAAGAATCAACACCTGCCAATGTTGGTTTCAGTCTGCAGCAGCAAGCCACACTTCAACCGAAAATGACCTATCACGTCGTCATTCCTGGAATAAGTGTGCTATGGAGGATGAAATGAAAGAGGTCATTAATATTCAGCGATCATAAGCAATTTCTAAAACTAAGTCATAATTACCTCAAAAATGTTAACGCATTATTTAGAGTCAAATTAGGCACTCACAAAGAACATTTATTGCGACCGGGATTGTATCTTTAACTTGCACCTAAATAGTTAGCACACTATGTGGCATCCCCAATTGAATGTCAGCGTAACATGAAACCACTCAAAAATGGATAACGCTACTAGATGAACACGCATCAACACCTGTAAAGGAAACAATTAAAGCACCATACATCGTTGACTATAGAGCACATATAGTCTACTATAACTCTTCTCGTCACCCACCAATATAGCCGCTACAACAACAGGGGAACGAATTGTTGTATACTGTATTGGGCTTGTAGCGACTGTTTAATCAATCTACATTCTTGAAATTAAATCATTGTTGTGTATTGTTAGAGAAATTAATTATAAAACGCCACACAAGTCTTGTGTCTTAAAACCTGACACTATATAGAGATAATAAAGTAAGGCCCCTCCGCTGGTACATTATAGATTGAAGAAAAAGCAAGAATTTGTCACACTCGTATGATGTTTGGTCCGTTTTCACGAAAAAAATTTTTGGCAAATAAAGACGAGTGTTAAAGTTGTAAAGTCAAAAACTCAAAATCCTATATTATGGGGACGGAGGTAGAAAGGTAGGGTGTGGGAGAGGACACCATCCTCCTGGCGGACCAGCTCCGGCAGGCATCCCGAGACAGTCCAGCTTCATAGTTCGGTGTGCAGGGCGCAACCACCAACCTCACAGCGGCGGCTCCTGGCGCACGCAGCCCGAGCAGCAAATGCGGGGTTATGGCGTGCAGCTACACTGTCGGCGCGCACACCAAGTCCCACTCCTCCCAGCGGCGGCTCCAGACATCGCCATGAGCAGTCGTAGAAGGTTTTTAGAGTAGATTTTACGGTCTAGCGCGCTCCTCTGCCCGAGGAGACTCATACAGACTTTGGTTCTACCAAAACTACCTTTGAGTCTTCTATTAACTCTCTTAATATACTGGCCTAGTCCACATACTCGTGCTTTCACAAGAGTATCTTTCTATGGCGTACTCAGGTGTGGTGGCCTGCCTCAGCTAGCTCGCGAGTTTCATACTATATAGAATCCTTTAGCTTACCTTCAGCTACCAGATACTTTTACTTGACGCAGTTTCTCTTGCAGGCTCACTCCATATAGTGGTTAAGTCAATCTAGATCCAAAACGTCTCGATAAGGAATGATGTGAGAGGATCACCCTCAGCTGGGCTCTGGGACTGACAGGAAGGATATATTCTTATCATCGAGGTCTCCTGTGGCCGTGAGAGGAAGGGACTCGGTTGTAACTATCTACCCAGCCCGCTTCTTATCTCTCTCCTCTCTTCATCCACCTCAGCATTTAGCCCTCTTATAAGCCCCTCTATTAATGATTTGCGCTCTAAGCCCGGTTGTAAGCTTTAGATCGTGCCGCTTCCCCTCTCTCTCTTCTCTCTTATCCAGCTCAGTATTCGATCTTCTTATAGCCTTCTATTATACTCATAGCTTTGCTTTGCAGCCGCTAGAGTAATGCATTGCAGTGGTGCCTCTCCTCTCTGATTGAGGAGAACTAGACTTGCTGGTGCGGCAATGGCAGGTCTCTGTGTGACTGGTAGGAGTTCTGCATGCTTCTACATGACCAGAGCTCTAGGCTAGCAGGTTTGCCCCTGAGGAAGAAAGAGAAAAAGGTTGCATTTGACCACTATACATGTCCATTTCCATGCTGCTCTTTACACATCAAATCAAGCCATGGCTGTAAAAAGCTTGCAAAGATCACACACACACTACACTGCCAGTGCCTTGCATTGGATGGTCTTGCATGGACAGCCATTTGTTCATGGGGTAATAGGCTGCTCTCTCTTCACTTTGTGATCTCTCATCAGTCATCACCAGGTACTCAACCAGCCAACAGGAAACTGGACTACTACTGGAGAATGCACTGTCACACTCCTTTGTCAATTGTCAGATTTGCTGCAGCTTCTCATGTACCCCTACTGTAGTACTTGTACAGTATATTGCTATACAGTACTCTCCATGTAGCCATAAGTTTTCATGTCCAAACATTTGACCATTCGTCTTATTTAAAAAATTTATAAAAAAATTAAAAATTAAGTCACGTATAAAGTAATATTCATATTTTATCATCTAATAAAAATAAAAATAATAAAAATATCAAATAAAAAAAATCAAATAAGACGGATGGTTAAATGTTAGTCCACAACTACGCTTATTACGAGAGAGGGAGTACAGTAGTATAGCTAGGTTACAAATGTCTACAGGGAAAGGCCTCTTCTGAGTTCTGACCTTTGAACAATGGCCGTGCTGCTCTTCATTCAAGTCGGAAAAAAAAAATCCGGTATTTTCTTTGATATGCAGCTGCATTAATACCTTTGTGATGCCTACCTCTTGTATAAAAACTTCCTCTTTTACAATATTGACATGGTTTTTAAAAACAATGTTGATCACTAATTTCTACTCCATCCGTCCTATCTTGAGCGTAAACATGATCAGATTAAATTCCGTGTTCAATTTTGATCGTTCGTTTTTTAAAATTTTTTATTATTAGTATTTTTTTTGTTTTTAAGTTGATAAAACATGAATAATACTTTATACGTTACTTTTTTTTAAATTTTTTTTAAAAACTAAGTAAGACGGACGATAAAAGTTGGACAGGGAACTCATGGTTGCGCTTAAAAATGGGACAGGGGAATTGAAAAAAGATATAAAACTCTTTTTTTTTGTTAAAACACCTTTTTTACGATATTGACATGGTCTTAAAATGATTCCTTCTACAAATACTATTCAATACTATTAATGAATAGTATTTCTTTTACAAAGAAAGTTTTTTCCTCAAATATATATATATGGCTTTGTGTATTTTTTAGTTGGTGCAGACTGCAGAGGTCGGAAGTAATACTTGTTTTGTTAATTTTTTTTAGAGTTCTAAGTTTTTGCTTAAAACATGTCCGAAAAGAATCAACAATATGTTTTGGTTATGTTTTTGTGACCGGAGGGAGAGAGTATGGAATGAATGGCTGCATTCATGGCATTGATCTTGTTTCATTTTCACGCCGATTGTTTTTGCTAATTGTGTGGGGACTGGGGATCTAGCAAGTATTATCATGGTTGAGTTGTCCCCTCGAACTTACTGTATTTTGACGTTGATAATCTGGTGTTAAATATTGTATCATACTCCCTCAATTTTATTTTAAGTGCAGTTGTGGGTTTATATGTCCAATATTTAACCATTCATCGTATTTTTAAAAAAAGTAAGTCACGTATAAAGTACTATTAATATTTTATCATCTAATAACAATAAAAATATTAATCATAAAATAATTAAATAAAACCGACGGTCAAACGTTTAACATAGAAATCCATATCTACACAACAAGGAAAAAAAATAATAGTTACTGTGAATAACACCGAGCTCTTCTATAAAAGGCCTTAATTAAGAAACACTGAAGTAAAGGTACAAAACACCAGAAGTTAGATCTTGATTTGAAAATATCAGCATACGAAAATATACCAGGAGTTCTGAGTTAAAAGAAATATTCCTTTTCAAAATCGGTCGTCGTTCTGTCACTTTGCCCGAAAAGAAAAAGAGAAATATTCTTCTCGATCCCAAATGGAAATCATTTTTAGTATTTTTTCGCTCATTTGAAAAATTTAAGTCGTTTTTGGTATATATTACTTTTCTTCATTATTTATTTCTTATTTACTCTTATAGAAAATACGGCATCTCTTACAAATAAATGACTCATCTTTTCTAGAAAATACGGCATTTCTTATTTACTGTATATAGTACTCCCTCCGTACTCGTAAAGGAAGTCGTTTTGGACAGCGACACGGTCTCCAAAACACAACTTTAACTTTTTATTTCTATTAAAATATTTATTGAAAAGTGATATATGTATACTTTTATGAAAGTAGTTTTCAAGATAAATATATTCATATAATTGTTACATTTTCAAACTCAACAACTTAAGAGTTATTCATAATTTATATTCCCAGGGTTTGACTTAAATATTGTCCTAAATGACTTCTAATATGAGTACGGAGGGAGTATGAGCAGAGGGCAACAAAGTCATTTCAGCCATCTTTAAAATTCATCTGCATCTAAGAACAACTGGGTGTGGTTAGTTCACGCGAAAATTGTAAGTTTGATTGAAATTGAAAGATGTGACGGAAAAATTGGAAGTTTATGTGTGTAGGAAAGTTTTGATGTGATGGAAAAGTTGGAAGTTTGAAAAAAAGTTGGGAACTAAACCAGGCCCTTATATTTGGATTAAAAAAAGAGTATGTATATTGTACTCGTATCATAAACGTCTAATTGTACTTTACCCAAAATATTACAACACATATAAAATTTCTTCAGGAATTGATACATTTGATTAGGGCACTAGTTGAATTATACAGAGATTAATTAGTTTAATTCTTTAGGGTGATAAAGCTCTCAATTAACAACTTTGGATACCATCCTGGTTGCTTTAGTTAGTAGATCAACGAACTCTTTATTTAGATTTTGTTGATGCTACATTTCTGTCGTTTTTCCGTTTTAATTATATGGCAGTTTCGTGGAATATAGTATGGTGGGTGTGACTTTGGAAATTGTACGCTTGTTTCTTTTCGCTGTCATTTTCCTTTGTGGAGCTTTTGCCAGCTAAATGCTGATACTGTCAGTGTCGATCATACAGTACCTCTCTCACTGTATCCATACACATCTAATAACTCATCTAAAAATAGTACTACATCTTATCTTATTTTATATCAAGCATATTTACCCGGTTTTTTATTTAAAAAAGTAGTACCTCTCCCACATTCTCTTTTTTTTTTCCTGCGAAACTGAGATGTACTATACTACGTTACTTGATTTGAGTATATTATATATTTGAATTCACATATGCTTGATTAATTTGACACTTTATTCGATAAATTCGGGTAATAATTAAGCAAGTTCTAGTCATGCCTAGTGCAGGAAAACCTCCTTTGTTCTGCAAATACAATATTTGAGAAAATATATAGATATTTACTTCCTAGAAAAAAATGTTGCTCACAAAAAAAACCCTACTCCATACCGGACCGAGCAGTATTATGCATGTATGCACATTCTGCCTCAGATATAATATGAGTGAATTGAGCACTTAATTTGTAATCGCTCATGATCATTATGCTTTATTCAATTCAGAGTTTCAGACTGTCGTTATCGGTGACTAACAAAGTAATTAACAATACAAAAAATTGAGCCACCTAAAGAACAAACTAACCCTGAATTGGCAAATACAAACTACTTAACCATGAATTGGCAAGAACAAACTAACAATGAATTGGTAGATATATACATCTACGGAGAAGTTAATTAATTATAACCGACCCCATCTTATAATATGTACGTGCGTGCACTGCGTATTTACTCAAAATCTATAACGTGCACACGTTCAGTGTGTACATATATACAGTATAGTTAATAAGCGTCGGTATAGACAAAGAACAGTGTGAACGTTATTTCATGACGAAGGTTTTCCGTACATTTCTCATTGAATTATATACGGGCAAGAAGAACATGCATACATAGTTAATTGATTAATTAGGTTTGTTGATGATATGGCCAAGCTACGAACAATCTAATGAGTACTTTGGTTTCGGTCCTTACTACTAGTAGTTAGTAAATGGGATAAATCGGTTTGATCTCCACAGGCCCTAAACTTAAAAATTGGGTATTTTTGACACCATTCAATTTTCAATATTGTTAGACTAATTTAGGATGGTTAAATAGGTATCTATATAGCAGTCTAGTACAAAATTATATTTTAAAACTAGTTAAGACCCATATATATATACTAGTGACAACTTGTCTTTTTCCTCCACCTCTCTTCTCAATCTCTCATCTCTTGCCTTTTCTCTTCTGCCTCCTTTGTGAGCTAAGGGAGGCCCTAATGACAACAAACTTAGACGGCTCTCAGCCGCCTATGCCACGATATATCCATTGAAGCATCCACACATGGAGGAGGACATGGGAAATAGCATATAGCGAGCTAGCGACAATGACGGTGGCGAAGGAGCCCAAGCCCTAGTTTCCAGAGAGTTGTATTCGTCATCGCGTCGCATGGCCTCCCCACCCCTAGCACACCCCTGTCTCAACTTCTTCAAGATCTACCTACTCGAATGTAGCAATGCTTTACACTTTTACCTAGGTGGCCATGCAAGAGAGGGAATCTCGCTGAAGGCATGAGCTTGGGCTCGCTGTCGACTTAGCGTTAAATTTACAGTGGAGGTGTCGATTGAAAGGAAAGGATTCAGTGAGAGAAAGGAGGATAGAACAGGGGAGAAGGAAGCTACGTAGTATTGCAAGAGCTGCGGCCCTAGATTTGGTTGTGCATTCATATTTGCCTCTGTCAACAGTTAGTGCCACCACCTCTTCGAACTCTGTCGTCTCTAGCTACCTCCACTAAGTATCGTTTTCTCCTCGAGCTTGTGTCCTCCCTGAGCACTGTCTTCTCCTCATGCTTTGCTTTACCAAGCTTAATTACCACCGTCTCACCCGCTACGTTCGGCGATCGAGCTTTGCTTCCATATTGCCCCCACCGAGCGTGCAAGAGAGTATTGGGGGGGAGGAGGGGTAGAGAGCAGGGTGTGCGGGTGGATAGTGAGAGAGATGCAGAGGAATGAGAGAGATGATAAGTGGGTCCTACATTTTATTAAACTTTTAATGTTGATTAGATTATCATATTGGTGCCATGTAGCAATGGCGATCAAATAAGCGCTATAAAAAGGTTGAAGGTATCAAATATAGGGGTGCCTTTTCTTTAAACAAGGAGAAGAGTAGTGAATACTCTCTCCATCCCAAACATAGTTCCATGTTAGTATTTAGCATAAATTAAGATTTGGAAGAAAAAGCAACTCTACTTCTCCTAATATTCATATGTGTGTATGCTTACTGGTGTAAGTGTCAAGTGAGTGCATTATCGAATTGCAGCATCCTACCAAAAATATTTATAAAAAAATTGAAATTTGTGTCAGTGCTATACTCAAGCTAGAAATATCAATATCTTTTTATTAGACGTTTGAGCGAATAAGACGCGTTAGAAGCTGCACCCACCTCCGAGTCTACCTCCCATATAATTTCCCACCGCGACAATTTTGAGGAGACATTAAAGTATTTTGTATTGCAGTTAATGAATCTTTCCAAATGTTACATATGACGCTGTTTGGATATTTCAATAAGTATTTTATTTTGCTTAATTTGTCATTTTGATGGTCCAATCGTTTTCTCTCATATCAGGGGTCCTAGAAATGTTGTAGTACACACAAAGAAAATATCTGCATACACTAGTTCAGTGAAGTATCGATCGAATTAATCCTCGTCTCGTTCTCTGATTTCTCCGTCCGTCTTTCAAATCGCCGGTGCCAATCACACCGCCGCGCATCCACTCCATAACCACTCTCAGTTTCAGGCGGTGAAGCAGAAAGCATATCTCTCTCCGTCAAAAAAAAATCTCATATCCAGATTCATCCATAATCATTCTCATTCTCATGTTTAGATTTATCCTTAGGATTTAATTCTTTTTCGACACAGTAAGCAAGAAATTGTGGCGCGCCCCCAACAATAATTAGGAAAAAAAGAAGAGAAAGAAAGCTACTGGTATAGAGCGAGTGGGCTGTGGTTGCCTTGTTCCTTGGGCTAGCCGGCCGACCATGCAAGCAAGCAGTAGTGTACTAGTGCAGCGGCAGGCTCTTGGCCTCGGCCCAAACGGCGATCAGCATCAGCAAGCTAGGGCTGTGTTTAGATCCAAATTTTGGATCCAAACTTCAGTCATTTTCCATCACATCAACATGTCATACACACACAACTTTTCAGTCACATCATCTCTAATTTCAACCAAAATTCAAACTTTACGCTGAACTAAACACAGCCTAGGCCTTAATTTAGTCCTACCTCTCTAACCAACAGAGAATTAACGGCAGCAGCTTATAAGGTGGATTGCCTGGAGACTACCTAAAATTGCAGGTTAATCACTCATGTTACAGTGTAGTGCATTTTCACTAGCCATTGGTCACTGGCTGCAGCGTCGACCGCTATCCGCCAGCGAAAATATTGCATTTTCATTGGCTTTGGTCGCTGGCTGCAGCGTCAACCATTGGAGAAAACTTAAAATGGCCGACAGGAAAATTTTTTTTAATAGTGACAGCATCACTACCAACATTTTAAACATTTTAAGTAGCATAGATACGTGTCTAGAAAGTCCTAACGTTCATGAAACAGTTTTCTTGGGTTAAGATCCTAGCCAGTTTCTTCATTTCAGATTTTAGCTTTCTTCTTTTTCTCGTAGTCTACTACCTCGGTCCCAAAAAGAATCAATCTACGATAGAATATGACCTATCCTAGGCATAGTAAAAAAAACAGACCGGAGGTCGACTTTATTGTTGTTAGATGATAAAACATGATTAATATTTTATGCGTGACTTGTCTTTTTTTTTTTTTTCATATTTTTTTTAAATAAGACGGACGGTCAAACGTTGGGCACGGAAACCAGGGTTTGTTTTTTTTTTTTTACGGAGAGAGTACGTAATTAAGTGTCAAGCAGTGTTCTAAAAATCGGCCCTAGGCGCCGCCTAGGCGCCCATTAGGCGCTAGGCGCCGGGTAGCCGCCGCGATTAGGCATTCAATGGTGCATTAGGCGGTTAAATTACTTGGGTATTGTTTTATTGCTATTTTAGTGTTATATAGTCTAATTTCTATGCAATATACCTACTAATTTCTTGAATTTAACTATTTGACCCGACCTAGGCGGGGCCTAGGCGCCCCCTATCCGCCCAACTAGCGCCTAGCGCCTTCTTGAACCATGGTGTCAAGTGAGTGCATTGTCGAATCGTAACACCCTGCCCAAAAAATAACAATATAAAAATTTGAAATTTGTGTCAGTGCTAAACTCAAGCTAGAAATATCAATATTTTTTGGTATTAGGCGTCTGAGCGAATGAGACGCGTTTAAAAGCTGCACCCACCTTCGAGTCTACCTCCCATATAATTTCCCACCGCGACAATTTTGAGGAGACATTAAAGTATTTTGTATCGCAGTTAATGAATCTTTCCAAATGTTACATATGACGTTGTTCGGATGTTTCAATAAGTATTTTATTTTGCTTAATTTGTCATTTTGATGGTCCAATCGTTTTCTCTCATATCAGGGTCCTAGAAATGTAGTAGTACACACAAAGAAAATATCTGCATACACTAGTTCAGTGAAGCATCGATCGAATTAATCCTCGTCTCGTTCTCTGATTTCTCCGTCCGTCTTTCAAATCGCCGGTGCCAATTAATCACACCGCCGCGCGTCCACTCCATAACCACACTCAGTTTCAGGTGGTGAAGCAGAAAGCGTAGTTCTCCCTCCGTCAAAAAAAAAAATCTCATATCCAGATTCATCCATAATATATCGTTCTCATTCTCATGTTCAGATTTATCCTTAGGATTTAATTCTTTTTCGACAGAGTAAGTAAGAAATTGTGACGCGCCCCCACAATAATTAGGAAAAAAAAGAAAAGAAAGAAAGCTACTGGTATAGAGCGAGTGGGCTGTGGTTGCCTTGTTCCTTGGGCTTGCCGGCCGACCATGCAAGCAAGCAGTAGTGTACTAGTGCAGCGGCAGGCTCTTGGCCCTTGGCCCAAACGGCGATCAGCATCAGCATCAGCAAGCCCAAAATTGCAGGTTAATCACTCATGTTACAGTGTAGTGCATTTTCACTAGCCATTGGTCACTAGCTGTAGCGTCGACCGCTATCCACCAGCGAAAATATTGCATTTTCATGGGCTTTGGTCGCTGGCTGCAGCGTCAACCATTGGAGAAAACTTAAAATGGCCGACAGAAAAAAATTTTTTAATAGTGACAGCATCACTACCAACATTTTAAACATTTTAAGTAGCATAGATACGTGTCTAGAAAGTCCTAACGTTCATGAAACAGTTTTCTTGGGTTAAGATCCTAGCCAGTTTCTTCTTTTTCTTGTAGTCTACTACCTCGGTCCAAAAAAAAATCAATCTACGATAGAATATCCTAGGCATAGTAAAAAAAACGGACCAGAGGTCGACCCGCTGGCCGTCGGTTCACCGGTCGAACCGCCGGTTTTTATTTATTAATATTATATTTGATTTGCATTATTTTAAATATAGAATCATCACAAATTGGTGAAAATATGCATAAATAAACTAGTATATATATTATTATATGGTCACAACGTCAAAAGAAATAAATGCAGTGTGGTAACATAATAAATTCATAATGCCATACTGCTAGGCCAAATTAAAAACTGGTTCGATTATTAAAAAATCACAACCAGTTCACCGGTTCTCATAAAAACTGCACGATTCACCGTTCTTTTACCTGTTCGATTGCAGGGGCCGTCTTTTTGTTGAACCGAGCTGCCAAGGTTGCCGGTTCCGGTTTTTTCCGATTCAACCGCCGGTCTGGTCCGTTTTTTTACTATGATCCTAGGACAACCAATCTGGGTGTCACATCCTAGTTGATTCATTTTGGACGGAGTGAGTACATTTAATACATATAAGAATTTAATTTGAAACATGGTATTGGCAATCATTTTCTGTATCTTCGTTAATTTGCTAATCAATAAAGATCCATCTTTTTTTCCTCGAGAGAAAAAAAAAAGATGAAATCGCTATCTGTCCAGTTGGTAATCACCTGTAACAAAATTTATATCACGTTTCCAGATGGCCACCCTATAATATAGCGTCTGGTACTTCTACAATATATATCAACGGCCTCCCAAAATATATATATAGCTCGTTTAATAATCCATGTCTAAAATTACAATCTTGGACTATAGAGACCCGACTATTATACGCTGAATTAATACAGATTAATTAATAATGACCCACGTTCGTTTTAGTTTGAGTGTCAAATGATATAGGGAATCACAAGGGATCCTTGGTTTAGTTTGTTTTCTCACGATAGTAATACATAATAAGCCAACATATATATACTACGTACTCTGTAAGCTAAATAAAATGGAAACTAGAACTGTGATGATCCGTGTGATGCCAATATCCACAAAACAATTTCAATGATCTCAGCGGTTGCATTTATTAAAAGGAAGACAATCATGGTTTAAAAATGAAAACCAATCCTGGTGACATCCCAAGACTGTGTTTTGAAGATTGTTGTGTCACTGTCGCAGCTAATTAATTAAAATGTGGCCACACATGATGACGACTTATATATATAATCTAATGTACCATGTGCCAATGACTCGATGTCATCATGTTATCATCGCAGCTTAGTTACAAACCTTTCACCATGTTAATTATCATCATTGTAAGTCGCAGGCACGTCTGCTGTGCTGCCGTGCGTGGTGGCAAAACACCTCCAAATTAAAACTGAACACGAGAGAGGTTATCTTCTAAATTGGCTTTCATATTTTTAAGAATAGGATCGTTCTAAATGGCACATTCTCCAGACTCTTAAAACAGTGCTCTCTCCGTTCCAAAAAAATAAATCAAACTAATAATGGATGGAACTATCTAGGATAACGAATCAGGTCAGTCTGTTTCTACGTTGGTTTTTTCTAGGACGGAGGAGTACGTGTGATTAAGTAAAAAACTTTTATATATGAATTTCTTATAGAACTGTTTTAAATCCATTATAAATTTTATAATAGTTAATTATCCGTTTGAACCCTCGAATAGAATAGTTATCACAAAATCAAATCACCCACGCAGCCATTTAGCTATTCAGAAAAAGGGACAGGGCCATTAGGAAGCAGAATTCAAGAGCCAAATATACGAAGAGCACCAATATGGGTAGCTCTTTGGCCGTCTATATATACAGAGTACTATTGCATGTCCGTTGCATTGTGCCACAAACCACACACCTCTTGTTTGAACTTTGAATTAGTCTAGCAAGAGATCGAGTAGCAAGCGATGTCGACGGCGGCGGCTGATGAGAGGAGGAAGACGGTGTGTGTCACCGGTGGGAGCGGCTACATTGCCTCAGGACTCATCAAGTTTCTGCTGGAGAAGGGATATGCCGTCAACACCACCGTCAGAAACCCCGGTCCGATCTCTCTCTGCTCCCATCCGTTTCTAAATTTAAGTATATTTCTGGGTTTATTTAGGAAAGATTGAGGTTAGGATAAAATATTTTTCCTTTCGGCCATCTCATTAGTTAAAATTTGAATTTCGAATCGTTTATATTTTCTTTGTAAGTACCTGATGGCTTAGAATGCTTGGACCTTCGTCTATTGAAATTAATGGCCCAGGAATGTTTATAATGTATATAAAAATCCAAATCCTACGCATGCTTATGTCTGGAAACAGAGAGAGTATATATATTTTTGTTTACTAGTTTTGTGCCTTACGTATTAATCTTGTTTCATTGTTTTCTGCTTTTCGTGATAGATAGTAATTTTTAATCTATTGTTATATGGTAATTAGACCATAAGTTTTACATGACATGTAGCTAAAGATGAATGTATAAACACCCACGAATGTGTCGTCCCAACAAACACTGAATGGACAAAGGCTGAGGATATTAGTTGCATGTTTGTGTACAATTTGTATGAACAAATCAATATTCATTTACTAGTGGAACATCATGTGCGTAAAATATGGATACCAAAATTTAATCCCTTGAGGTAAAACCATACACCTCAAACAAAACTCTAGTTTAAGCTCGAAGGTCTCTCGGCCGGATAGAAATGTGAAAAACAAAATTGCAATCCTGATTAAGAGTACTCTTCGCCGCTCTAGTACTTCTTAAGCCGAAGCGTGGCTGATTGATACTACGAACCGTTCTGGTTTTACATTTCAGATGACGAGAAGAAGACCTCCCATTTAAAGGACCTGCAATCACTTGGCCCCTTGAAGATCTTTCGTGCCGACTTGAATGAAGAAGGAAGCTTCGATGAGGCCATCACCGGCTGCGTCTTCGTCTTCCTCGTTGCTGCACCGGTGGTCGTCGACTCAGAAAATCTTGAGGTAATTGAATATTGATCGATTCATTACACAAAATTAACATAGATATTAGTTTTAACTTAACTTCCAGTAACACCACTATTTTGTTGCTAACGGTTGATAGTCAAATTTAGTAGAAAGCTAAATTTGGGCTAAGTTCAGAAAGCTATGAAAGCCTTCCCGCAGGGCCTGGTCTGACTGAGCACCTAGCCGTCTGACTGACCCTTAGGAACAGGTCTGACCGATGGTGCGCCCTACTGTTATTTGACCGAAGAAATTTGGCTAATCTAACCAGCAATCCTAAGTCTAAGTTAATTTTGATTCCATATTATGCTTCTTTGCTTGGGACCGGGGTTTGTTTTTATTATAGTCGTAATATACCTCTAAACCTAATAGAAATGAAGAGACTTTGTTTCATGCTAATAAACTATCAATCGATCATGAACTGTTCTTTTCCTTTACCCTTTACCTAGGAGTAGTTTAATAACATAAATATTCATTAGTTCGCATGGTAAGCCGTCCATGTTCGTTCCGAGTGTGAAACCCACGGTAGGTTTTTATATATATCGTCGCCAAGATCAGAAGCTACATCATTGTTTGATCATATAAAGAGGTGTCAACACCAACTCTGCATATATATATATATATATATTTCCTGCATGCTGCATTAACTGTTTTAATTCCATTATAATTTTATAATAGTTAATTATCCGTTTGAACCCTCGAATAGAATAGTTATCACAAAATCAAATCACCCACGCAGCCATTTAGCTATTCAGAAAAAGGGACAGGGCCATTAGGAAGCAGAATTCAAGAGCCAAATATACGAAGAGCACCAATATGGGTAGCTCTTTGGCCGTCTATATATACAGAGTACTATTGCATGTCCATTACAGTGTTCCATAACCACACACCTCGATCTTGTTTGAACTTGAAGGTACCCTGTAGACTAGCATTAAGAGATCGAGTAGCAAGCGATGTCGACGGCGGCGGCTGATGAGAGGAGGAAGACGGTGTGTGTCACCGGTGGGAGCGGCTACATTGCCTCAGGACTCATCAAGTTTCTGCTGGAGAAGGGATATGCCGTCAACACCACCGTCAGAAACCCCGGTCCGATCTCTCTCTCTCTCTGCTCCCATCCATTCCTAAAATATAAGTATTTCTGGGTTATTTAGGAAAGATTGAGGTTAGGATGAAATATTTTTCCTTTCAGTCATCTCATTAGTTAAATTTTGAATTTCGAATCGCTTATATTTTCCTTAAAAATACCTAATGGCTTAGAATGCTTGGACGACATCCATCTATTGAAATTAGTGACTCAGGAATGTTTATAATGTATAAAAATTTGAATCCTACGAATGCTTATGTCTGAAAATGAAGAGGGTATATATTTTTGTTTACTAGTTTTGTGCCTTACGTATTAATCTTGTTTCATCGTTTTTTGCATTTCGTGATAGATAGTAATTTATAATCTATTGTTATATGATAATTAGACCATAAGTTTTACATGACATGTAACTAAAGATGAATGCATATACACCCACGAACGTGTCGTCCCAACAAACACTGGATGGATAAAGGCTGAGGATATTAGTTGCATGTTTGTGTACAATTTGGATGAACAATTCAATATTCATTTACCAGTGGAACATGTGCGTTAAATATAAACACCAAAATTAATTTAATCCCTCGTAGATAAAACCATACACCTTGAACAGAACTCTAGGCTAAGCTTGAAGGTCCCTCGACCGGATAGAAATGTGAAAAACAAAATTGCAATCCTGATCAAGAGTACTCTTCACCACTCTAGTTTTTAAGCCCATGCACGGCTGATTAATCGATGGCTCTGACGCTAGCAACCATTGTGGTTTTACATTTCAGATGATGAGAAGAAGACCTCCCATTTCAAGGACCTACAGACACTTGGCCCCTTGAAGATCTTCCGCGCTGACTTAAACGAAGAAGGAAGCTTCGATGAGGCCATCACCGGCTGCGTCTTCGTCTTCCTCGTCGCTGCACCGGTGGTCGTCGACTCAGAAAATCTTGAGGTAATTGAATATTGATCAATTCATTACACAAAATTATTAGCTATTAGTCTTAACTTATCTTCCAGTAACACCACTATTTTGTTGCTAACTGTTGATATTAAATTTAGTACAAAGCTAAATTTAGGCTAAGTTCAGAAAGCTATCAAAGCCTTCCCGCAGGGGCCGGTCTGACTGAGCATCTAGCCGTCTGACTGGCCCTTAGGAACAGGTCTGACCGATGGCGCACCCTACTGTTATTTGACCGAAGAAATTTGGCCGATCTAACTGGCAATCCTAAGTCTAAGTTAATTTTGATTCCATATTATGCTTTTTTACTTGGGCCCGGGGTTTTTATTATAGTCGTAATATACCTCTAAACCTAATAGAAATGAAGAGACTTTGTTTCATGCTAATAAACAATCAATCGATCATGAACTGTTCTTTTCCTTTACCCTCTACCTAGGAGTAGTTTAATAACATATATATTCATTAGTTCGCATGGTAAGCCGTCCATGTTCGTTTAGAGTGTGTAACCCACGGTAGGTTTTTATATATATCGTCGCCAAGATCAGAAGCTACATCATTGTTTGATCATAAAGAGGTGTCAGCACCAACTCTGCACATATATATTTCCTGCATGCTGCATTTTCTTAATTAAGTTTTTTTTATTATTTTTTTCCATCAGGAGGAGATTACTGAAACCAACGTCCGAGGCACTTTGAACGTGATGGGGTCCTGCGTGAGAGCGAGGGCGACGGTGAAGCGCGTGGTCCTGACATCGTCGGTCGCCGCCGTGCTCCACGACGGCAGGACGACGATGCAAGGCGGCGACGATGGGCATGTGGTGGTGGACGAGTCGTCATGGTCCGACCTCGACTACCTCGCTACCCTGCCCAACCACCCATCTGCAAATTGGGTATGTATACATATACTTTCTCGTCTCTGAATATTTGACTTTCTCGTTTCTGAATATTTGACGCTGTTGACTTTTTAAAACATATTTAATCATTCATCTTATTTAAAAAATTTAAGTAATTATTAATTCTTTTCCTATCGTTTGATTCATTGTTAAATATAATTTTATGTATATATATAGTTTTACATATTTCACAAAAATTTTTGAATAAGATGAACGGTCAAACATGTTTAAAAAAAGTCAACGGCATCAAATATGTAGGGACGGAGGGAGTATATCGGAAAATTTATGCCGCTCCTCTATTTGTTTTGATCGATGGAAGTATGATTTATGATTTGATATGTACCAACTAAGGGCTCATTTGAAACAAAGGATTCTCGGAGAAATTCAATCCTATGGATACCCCCTAAGGATAACCATACTTACTTTTTGAATTTGTAGTTTCAACCGAAAATAATTATATTGATTTGCAGAAAAATCTTGTACCGTATTGGAATGTGGAATTGAACTGATGATCTATGTGAAAAATCAGTCTCTCTTTCTCTCTTGGGTGAAGTGCTGCATGGGGAGGTAATTGCGTGCATATATGCGTTGTTTGAGATACAGGCTAAGGCGTACGGGGCAGGGAAGGTGCGGTCGGAGAAGGAGGCAAGCAGGGTGGCGCGGGAGAACGGCATCAGCCTCGTCACCGTGCTCCCCGTCATCGTCGTCGGCGCCGCGCCGGCGACCAGGGGGTTCAACTCCAGCTCCCTCGTCCTCAGCTTGCTCGCCGGTGAGCGCTCGCTCGATCGATCGCCGGCCGGCCGCCGTGTCGTCCATGGCTTTTGCAATTCTCACCTGTGACATGTGAAAGGTAATTCGGTTCATTGATCAGGCGATGAGGCGACGACGGAGATGCTGAAGGCCACCCAGGATCTCGCCGGCGGCACGACGCCGCTGGTCCACCTCCGCGACGTCTGCCGCGCGCAGGTGTTCGTCGCCGAGAAGGGCGAGGCGGCGGCGGCGGGAGGGAGATACCTCTGCTGCGGCGCCAACACCACCGTGGCGCGGCTCGCCGGCTTCCTCGCCGGGAAGTTCCCGCAGTACAATGTGAAAACCGATGGGTACGTGCCTTTGCTTTCTCCGTCCCAAAATATATAAAAAAAAAGTTAAACGGAACACATTACTTGACAGTTTTCTTGTCCAACTTTATAGTATTGAAATATATCGTCCAATTATTCTTTATATTTTAGAAATATTAGGTGCAGCTAAAATTTAAATTTTAAATTGATTTAGGGCAGGGGTTGTAATTAAATGTTTGTTTCTGCGTATAAATTTATCTACCACTTATAGAATCATCAAGACAAAAGGACACGTTTATGACTAATTTTTGTTAATAATACTGCTAACATAAATATTTTTGTTACTACAGTACTCCCTCCGTATTTTAATGTATGACGTCGTTGATTTTTTAATCAACGTTTGACCGCTCGTCTTATTCAAAATTTTTATGCAAATATAAAAATAGTTATGTCATGCTTAAAGAACATTTGATGATAAATCAAGTCATAATAAAATAAATTATAATTACGTAGTTTTTTAAATAAGACGAAAGGTCAAACGTTTGTCAAAAAAATCAATGGCGTCATACATTAAAATACGGAGTATAATTTTTTTTTTGGATAATGAGCTTTCTTTAATTCGGTCTTTATATCTACGAATGATATTCACGGCTACGTTAGCGTACGTAGTATATGAACAAAACTTTTTGTACGAACATTTAGTCGTAAACAAGACAAAACGTTTACGACAATACATGTTTTGATGATGAAGAACACATTAGTCGTAAAAAATACAAGTTTACGACAAAAACGTATGTCTTGATTTAATAAGCTGCTAAAAATACACGTTTACGACACATATACTGCTAACAAAACGTTTTCTATGACACAATATACGTATGAAAAAAAATTGTTCATAATTATCTTTTAGTTTGTTTTAATTTTCTACAGATTATCATAGCGTAGTATATTACTCTCTGCGTCTCATAGAAAATCAAATGTGACATATCCCAGTAATACGAATTTAAATATAGGTATGCCCATATTACTAGTACTAGGATATGCCACATCCGTTACTAGGTTGGTTTTCTATGAGATGGAGAGTGTACGTGTCATCATGTATGGTGGTGTGCAGGTTTGGCGACGTTGCCGAGGAGCCGAGGATGTTGATCTCGTCGGAGAAGCTGGTCGGGGAAGGGTTCGAGTACGAGTGCAAGAACCTGGACGACATGTTCGACGATGCCGTCGAGTACGGCAAGGCGTTGGGGATGCTGCCATAAGCCGTAGTGATGATACAGTAGCAGACTGATGTGTGGGCCCGGACCCACATGTGAGTTACTGCTACTGCATCAGCAGTGCTGCAGAGAATCTGCATCCGTTCGTAACATGTGGGTAGAATGTAGTATATGCCCTTGCTATACATATCCATCCGAATAATCATGAACATTATCGAAATAATTTGATAGCATGGATTGTGATGTCATACTTCAATATTTCATATATGCATGTATAAATTCGATGCCAAATGAAGAGAAAAATGAATCCACATGTGCATGGTCTTGACTATTTTACTGCCTAAGTTGATTTATTTTTCTAGATGTTTTGACCGAGTTTGATCATCCAAATTTGTGTAGTGAAATACAACAGCATAATCTATGTTTTCAATTTTGTTTTATTTTTTTAACAAATCAAATGACTTGCGCAAAACGGGTACTTTTCCCTGAGTAAAATGACTTCTTCCGCATGATTCGTTCAATTTTTTGGGTTTGGTTTCGACTTTCTTCAACGTTAGTTGTATTTTGTCCATGAGACGGAAAAGAATTCCCACCTTAGAATCCTATGAAGTAGTCTATCCACCCATGAGAATCATGGAATACCCCCAAAAGAGCACTCAATTGGGTTCGAATTTTTCCAAGCCCTATGAAACAGAGGTAAAAAAGAGATCACCGAAATGTTACTCACTGAACCAGTCTTTACAGCCAGCCAATTGAAGCAGTCCACTGCTGAAAACGTTGTCATGGTCCCACAGTGTAGGCTGAGATTAGTCAGTTGATGCTCATCAACCAACCAGAACGTTTCTGCATGATAAGTCATTTTACCCTTCTAAAACTTTAGTTTGAGATAACTCTAGCATGAAGTCCAATCACTCTACTTAAACATAAAAGGGATCCTTTTAAATGAAGAGGTCTTCATAACAATAAAAAAATTGAAGGCCATCTAAATTGATAGAAGCTGGCCGGCCGTTGAAAAATCAGGCCCAAAGGCAGATCACCATCCGTGTGATCTCCCCCAGTGATGTATACCCACCTCGTTTTTGACATAATACAACACAACTTTCCTCCCAGATACACAATGCATGGAACATGTACAGTGACGACGAAATACAAAAGAATTACAGTGACCACCACTAACCTATCTATCCTCTGAACAAATCTGAACAGTATGGTGCCGCAACTCAAACCTGTATGAAGTAGAAAAAAAAGATCCAAAGACGCTGTGGAGGCATCAACCAACACTGACTAAAGATGAACCGCCATGGACTTTCAGTTGGTCTTGTATAAACGTCCTGTTCTCACAATGGTTGGGGGGCGACCGTGAAGGATAAATCATGTGGCCGCAAAGCGCCTTGAACTATGTCTTGCACAGTTTTGTTCCTTCTACAAACTTCTGAGATCTCTGCAAATCTATCTGTTATGGAACCAAGACTAGATCCTGATGATGCATCAGATATAATATTCAAGAATCTTGAACGTTCTGAATCTGTCAAGGCTTGTGGTGGTATAAGGGTAATACATTCCCTTGCCCAACTCAACATGTTCCCACCAAATGATCTGCTAAGGGACACCAGAACATACGAGACCTGCAAAATTCCAAGTAGAAGATGAAAATTCATCCTCGCATCAAACATAAGGTGGAGTCAGGATCTAGATTTCTAGCATTTCCCTGTAGCATTTTAAAGGGAAGACAGTTTCTTAAGGCCTATCTTGGGAAGATCTCTATTTTACAAGCACAATCAAAATTCTTACAAATCAGTGAATTACCAAAACTGTCAAATACTGTTCGTACAATCAAAAGGAAGAACCTGGATAAGACAATTGGAACTAAAAAAAAGGAAGGCTATGATTAGGAACAGTTTGTGCCAATTTAGCCAACACCTGTTGCTTCAGGCCATAGTAGGTGCGTGGGAAACAAACAAGGTCTTGAAAAGCTTTGGAAAATGCAGTTGGAAGCATTTGAACAAATAGCACTTCCAGTCACTCTATTCATAAAAAGGACTGAACTGATCGCACAGAGCTGTAGGGGATGGAATAATAGGCTAGGCAGAGCTCATTGAACAGTGATTGAATTCAAGAGCACATCCATACAAATACAATAAAGTGTAAACCAACGTAATATATTTCAACATCTAGTTAAGAAGTGTTGACCACAATTTGAGCATATATAGTGAGGTGACATCAGCTGTTTGATAAGAGATGCCACCTAGTATTTTTTTTCATTATTCCTGTTTTATGGATGCAACATGCATCTTGTGCACCTAAATTTCAAATTACACACAAAATTGCTTCCTACAATCTTGTCAACACAAGCTTGAAACGAGGCTACAACAGCAGATTTGCCCTCAAACATCCCACATTGTAGTTCAATGTTATTAAAAAATAGCATCAGTTTATTAAAAGTAATCGGTGAAAACAGTGGTGTGAAAACAGTGGTAAGTGGGAATTCTCCAATGATAACTTTTATTTGGGATGGCAGTAGATTATCATGACACGGATGTTTTGTAGTATTTCAGAGCATTTGAGATGAAATATTATGGGATAATAGTTGGAAAAACAATTTACCTAAATTTAGTCTGATTGTCAAGCAGAACAGTAGACATTAAATAACGTTTTCATGTCAGTGAAGATGAGCAGAGAGTAATCCAACAGAAAATTGAACCTTAACGCAACAGAAATATGAAATCCTCAAAAAGGAACTTGATGATTCTGAAGACCAAATTAGGTAGCGCTCTTTTCCGCTTATCCACCAGATTATTGCCGCAAATTATTTGCTCCATGCTTATTAAAATATGGTTTCTAAAAAAAAAAAACCTTGTTTTACTGTATTGCTTAGAGCACTCGTTCTAAGCTATTTGTTACTCCCTCCGTCCCAAAAAAAAGGCAAACCGTGGGTTTCCGTGCCAACGTTTGACTGTCCGTCTTATATGAAATTTTTTTATAATTAGTATTTTTATTATTGTTAGATGATAAAACATGATTAATACTTTATGCGTGACTTATCTTTTTAAATTTTTTCATATTTTTTTTCAAATAAGACGGACGGTCAAACGTTGGACACGGAAACCAGAGTTTGTCTTTTTTTGGGACGGAGGGAGTAGGTTTTTAATATATAATATTTAATTTATCTGTCAGTTTTCATCCGCATTTCATCACTTTAGAACAGTAAGAATTTGGATTATTTTTCCCCAAAAAAAGGGATAAAAGAACATGTTTTCCAAGGCTTTTTAAAAGTGAATGCTCCATTCTTCTTATCAATTATTATTTTAATTGGTGATACAGAACTCTAATATTGGGTTTGTTAGTTCATATTTTTCCAAGCATGAAATTTCAGTAAGCAGCACAATAAGTAAAAGGAAACCCCATATAACACACAATCATGTTGTGTACCTCTTCCAAGCGACTAGATGGCAGAGCTCCTGTCAAGGAAGCAACCATTATTCTAGTAAGTACTGCACCCCGCTGAAGTATAACTGTATTTATTAATTCTCGGTACTTTTCCCCCTCAGGTGATTTTGCAAGATCAAAAACGTCAGATAGAAAAGATAATATAGACTTGCATGCCTCCCTGTTACATAACACAAGAAAAAGAAAGACAATAAATTAGCCATCACAAAACCGCATTAAAGAATTGAGCACAGAATATAAAGCTCATGTATAGTGCATTTCTCTCTGACGAGTCAGGTAGACTATTTGAGGCACTACCTGTGCTGTATAGTTATACCAGCCATCGCACAGTCAACTAATCTTGGAAACATCTCTGTAGGTACAAATAAATCTGGACAGTAACGAATACATCTTGATGCTAGCAGGAAGCAATCATCAGCTATATCCGGTCTAGCTGTAAAATCCTGCAAACATAGATAACGCAATTCAGTAATTACTTGTCATGTTCATAATTTGAATATCTGAATTTCCCAGATTAAAAAAAAAAAGAGAGAACAGAACCTGAATAGTCCGAAGGAGCTGTATCGTATGGCCAAAAAGTGCCTGAATCAGACTTGCAAGATAGTTTGCACATGCTGGATCGGACCCAAATATCTATTAAAAAATATTGTCAGAAAATCAAAGATACAACAAAAAATGAATTGATAAGATCTTTCAACATATATAACCTTAATAACTTCACTCGACAAGTAAAGGAAGCAAGCCTGATTGTGTTGCTGATACAGAGTTTGGATTTCTTCAAGCATTGCACCAATGGTGAATCCCATGAACCTCCCACATGTCCTTACCTTCATCACCAGAGCAAAAACGCATTATTGATTTATTATGGAAGTTTAATCATTCATAATTGCATGATGCTCAACTGACACCAACAGACAGACAATAATTTATAAGGCATTTAGGCAACTAACATGGGCACTCTCTATTATAGTGAAGTACAGAGTTGAGGAAAAATACTTAACATGAAATTTAGCATTTGCTACATTTGGAAAGAGTGCGCGCACTGCTGTCGAACTAATCCTAGAATTTAGCCAAACCACCCTTATGCACTTGTGACAGTATTTGTATTCCATCAGAGTGTACATTGTATTAAACAAAACTTCCAGACCTAAATAAAATAAAATGGTAAACTCACAGCAAATTTGCAAGAACGACATAGTGACTCCATGGTCCGTGTATCCCATGCACGTCTGCAGAAGTAGCAATACGATAGAAACGGATGAAACATTTCCTGAATATAATACCAAAAGTAACTTCTCCCCACATCTGTTTTGTTGAAATACTCACTGATCAAAAATATTTTTCAATGTCGGCCAATATCTATTGACAGCGTCAGCAACTACTTGTGGAAGTTTCACATTGCTGCAAAAAATCAGAGAATTTAGTAAATAATGAACAAATTTCTGTGGAAAAATATATAAGTGGGAGATAACCACCTAAAAATGCATGATAATCGGTCTATATGCAAGGTTAATTGCCGAACAGGAACTTGCTGAAGCACTGTATCTCCTTGCTCAGAAGTAGCAATACGATAGAAACGGATGAAACATTTCCTGAATATAATACCAAAAGTAACTTCTCCCCACATCTGTTTTGTTGAAATACTCACTGATCAAAAATATTTTTCAATGTCGGCCAATATCTATTGACAGCGTCAGCAACTACTTGTGGAAGTTTCACATTGCTGCAAAAAATCAGAGAATTTAGTAAATAATGAACAAATTTCTGTGGAAAAATATATAAGTGGGAGATAACCACCTAAAAATGCATGATAATCGGTCTATATGCAAGGTTAATTGCCGAACAGGAACTTGCTGAAGCACTGTATCTCCTTGCTGGATTATTTCCTATTATATCGGTATATACTATATTAGAATTGATAAAAATCAAAATCATCAAATGACTGTAAAAGATCAATACTAACCTGCAAAGGATTAATTACTGGTTGGCAGATTAACTCCAATGCTCTTTGAGCATGGTCTAGTGGGAGAGTCGTGATAACCACACTGATGAGTGCAAGACCATGTAAGGTGAGATTTTGAACAAAACCAAAACAAAGGTAGCAACAAATGACTAAAGCACTGGTGGGAACAAACGAACCTTAAGGCTTCAACCAAATGCAATGAGTCCTCTGAAGAAACTTTGTAACCACCAACTCCACTTAATGCAATTTGGTAAATCTGGAAAAGGCCATCCAACGAACCAGAGAACTTTCTCCTACAGTCTGTCATAGACAAGGAGACAATTTAGGTACAGAGTTAGTTGTAACAACAAGGCAATTTTATGTTAAGATTCAACCAGCAAGGAAATAGACGAATATCTCATGGACACTACAGTACATCACAACTACAAATGTTAAACTACAAGGACTAACAAGGCCACACAAACCATTTCAGTCATAGGAAATAGCTCAAGAATATCAAAATTTTGAAAAAAATATATGAACACAAATAACAGAGATTCTGTTAAGGTATGGGGATACTCAAGTCATACCTTCACATATATACTTGAATGCCACAGAAGCAGCTGCAGCTGTTTCCTCTGATGTACTCATACCCTTGTTGAGAATATCAACCAGAGGTGGTAGTATCAACAGTTCAGATGGTGCGGCTTCAATCCATTTTGAAAATGCTCCAATGAGTGAACAAACTGCAGTTTCAAGTACATTTGAGCTCCAATCATCGTCATAACTCATAACAAGGCTAGGGAAGAACCAATTGGCATTTCAGACTGCAAACTTCAACAGAACAACCACCATCCACAACAAAGGGAAAACATATGAAGACACATATGAATCTGAAACTATTGGGAAATATAATATTTGGTTTAGGGCAAGTACAACAATGCCAAAATAAAATTATCATAAATCCTGGTATCTAGGAACAAACAGCCCTAACTTGTCAGAACTCTAAATCTCAACCAGTGTCAACCAGCTACTGTCTTACAGTGAAACCTGAATCCCAGTCACAGTATAAAATTCAAAGCAGTGAGCTGCGAACAAGGACTTATGAGTTATGAACTTTCAATTAAACTGAAACATACCTGTTTGCAGCAACTGTTCTTGATGAGGAAAGCTGGGAAGCAGTGACATGACCTTCAAATAACAGCAACACATTTTATGACCAGCATCCAGTATAAAGCTATGGTGGTAAATTTACGCACTAAGCACAGTGGAAAGTAACCACACAGCGATCTTAACCATCAGTTAAATAGCATATGATGCATAAGTAAAAACATTAAAATACACCCAAAATGATATACATACCTGTGGTAGTATTTCATTCTCTTCAACTGAGACTGACTTAGCAATGGCTTGTATACAGAACAGCGCAGCCTCGACAGGCTGCCATTTTTGGTTCTGTCCATTTCCACATGCCTGAGATATAAAAGTCCAATCTTTTATTATAGAAGACTAAATATAAATCTTTTACAGGATTAGGAAGCCAGGAAAGTAATAGTCAAGTATCAGATATAGCAGAGGTTAAAAACCATAGCAAAAAAGCAAGCTGAGACACCACACTACAACAACACCTGTTAGCTGAGTATGCAGTGACGCGACACCATAATGCATGGCAAATTTGTTGAATTATTTCAGTTATTGAATTATTGGCTACAAACTAGTGTAGCTTAATTACCACATGACCATATATTAGAAGGCCATAAAAGATCCCAACAGACTCGTTAACCAATGAAAGACTCACAACAGACAAGCTGATCTCTCCCTCCCTCAAACCAACGTTCTCCTGGCTTCCCCCCTTTCCTTGTTCGTATGGTTAGGCAGCAACCATGGCGACAGCAACCAAGTGCCACATCGTATAATCAACAGTAATGCAATGAATATAGAGACTGTTTGGTAGCCATGTTAAAAGAATCACCACGACATTGACACAACAACAGCATCAACCTTTAGTCCCAACTCCCAAGCAAGATGGTGGTTAAGATGAGACCCTAGTCAGACCACACAAACCAAATGGGAAAGGAACTAAAATAAATAGAAGTAGGAATATCGCTAGCACATGGATTGCTAGAAAGGAAATAAGGTGTGTAATTATGCATAAGATAAGAAGCCAGCAAATGGATGGACAAAACTTGTGATGGTAACAATTTAAAGCAACTAGTTCGATAAGATTTGCATAAGTAACTGAAGTCCCACAAGATATTCATAATGCATAACTGAAAATTTAGACTAATAGCATGAAGTACACATCCATGTCATTTGCATTGTTCAGAGCTTCAGGAGTCTGAAATGAGATTTTCTGCAATTAGTGTGTTCAAACAAAAGAACTTTTTTGAAAAAAAAAAGCAGGTAATTATTAAATAGAAGGAAGATGTAGAAGTAGAGGAAAAATTTGCACAGCAAATTTGAATAATATATTCATCAATTAACTTAGGTCCCAGGTTTCCTCCAGAATATCCACAAACGAACACATGCAAACTCTGACAAACAACATTGAATCACTAAGCACATTTCTCAAAAAGAGATTCTCATGCCAGGATTTCAGAACAGTTAAACATGCCTAAACAACCAGTAACTAAAATTCCACATTTTGTGAGGAATGTTATTTTGGAACCGTAGATAAATTTAACGCAAGAACAGGTCAAAAGCTAAGTTCACCTGAATCAGCTTCGTGAAAAGTATTTTCAGCGTCGGATCACCTCCAAGAACATCAGTTGCGTCAAGTAATACATCACTAACCGCTGAAGAAAAATGGATGCAATCACTTGACAAGTTGTATGAAAAGGCCAACATTGCAAGAACAACTGGGTTAAAAGAAACACTGTACCATACCATATCTGGAATGTCTGAAATCCCTTTGGTCTTCCTCCGAAAAGGTGTGGTAGAGCTCAGGATATTCAACTCGGAAACTTACCTGATTCAGTTAGCATGACAAGTTTATTTTTACACGACACATCATACACAGAGGACAGTTATACTAATAAACCTCACCCTCTCAAAAACATACCAGAGAAACAAGAATTTCAAAAGGTTGACGAAATAGCTGCAATCTTCTATTCCTCTCAGTGTTGATTGAGGCCTCAGATCCATATGATGCGTACGAACCCCTAAGATGTGTAAGCATTGAATGGGTTGTTTCTTGTGAAAAACAAGTTATCATTTAGTAAAGTGGTACCTATCAGTCAGGTTACGCATAAGATGATGCCAGAAATTAAATGTCATGGAGGAAATGTCGAATTCTGAATGAGAAGTAACTTCCAGTAATGCATTCACTATCTGCATGGCATCATCAGAACCTGTAGAAAGATAAAAAAATAATAACAAACACGATACTCTCATACTTAATGATCACAATAAACTTTGTTCAAACATGAATCTCAGGATATACAACAGTAAGCATCATCCATGAAACTTTACCTGCTGCAATCAACTCAACATAAGAATCACCCATGTCTGCCAACAAACGGGCAATAGCTTTTACATCTTCTTCATCCTAGTAATGTAGAAATGAATTACTATAGACAGTAATGAAAAACATATTTATCACATTCTCATGGCACAAAAAGTTTAAAGGAACAATATAATGATACAAAAGGCAACAAAAATTGTGAAAGTGAAACATAGGAAATAAAACTTTCTCAAAAAAATCAACATAAAGTCTACTACGAGCAAATTTGATAGGTCCAACTAGCCAACTAGGGAAATGCCAAACATAATATTATACATTGTTCAATGTGCATTTGAGAAAACTTTTGAATTTGTGTCCCATAATACTAAGTGACATTTCAAAGAGAAAACAAAAGAAAGATGAAGTTCAATCACAAGTGAAATCAAATATATGTGGCAACAATCAACTAGTGTAGCGTGTGTTTCAAAATTTAGATTCTCCTTAAACTCGTAGGGTTATTTGAAAGGCTCAGCACCCTCATTAGTTCGCAACTTTTCATTGTTATCTAAATCAAATTATATGGCCAGAGGATAATGAGCACAAACAGGTGACAAATGTCACCATAATTATCGCAAAGTTTCTGCTTTGCACAAATTCGAAGGTTCATTTTAAAAGATGGTTTGTTGTGGGTTGCTTGGAATAAAAAATCAACAAAACCATTATAGGATAAAAGAATCATTTAGTTAACATGAAGGCAACAAAAATAATCACTATTGAATCCTGTAAATCAAAATAGAGTTATTCAAATTTTACTGCTTTGCTAATGTATTGTATCACCCAAACCATTGAAATATATGAACAAGAGAAGTTTCGCAAATAGAGAAATCAGATGTTCATGTAAAATTGATAGGAAATTTCAAACCTTCGATGAATCTTTGAGTTGCTCCTTAAGACCCATAACATAAGGAATGAGAACTTGAATCAGTGGAAGCTGTTCGGTGATGCCATTAGATTCTCGAGATACCGTAAAATGTATCAATTCGGAAGTAACTGTCAGTTTAAATAAAATGAATTAGTGAGCTTCCAACAAAAACATGGGTGTAAAAACAGTTATCTTGAACGTAACTACCTGCGACCAATTACAGTGAGTATAGAATACCAGAGGTCCTTTAAACTAGCTTAATTGATTCAATAAGCCATCCTTTTTCAGATTCTTAGCTTATAAGACCAAAATTTCATTTCAATATAAGTGATGAGCTTAAAAAATTGCTTGGAAGAAGTTTGACACCATAAGGATAACAGTTCAAAGATTTCTACCACTAGAAAGCATATTTCTACCACTAGAAAGCAACGACAAGGTTACATTACCTAACCATGCTCAGCTTTCATCTGATCTCTAATAGAACTCTATGAATCAAATCATTTAGAAAACACCAAATTAACTATGCCTACCGTTGCCGATAGGATGCTTTATTGAAGATAAACAGCAGCACAGTAGCATGCCAACCCAGATCTTGGCAGCAACGACGTATGTCAGTAGCAACAGAGTATGAGCTCTGGATTGATGGCAGCCAATGCAGAAGCCACAAACTTGACGACAGGAAGCAAAAGCAGTGAAGACACACTTGCCACTTTAAATCCTGAATTCTTCAATGCGCCGTGAGATATCACAGCGAGAGAGAGCGAGGAGGATGCACAGGGCATGGAAGGCCTAATGGAGAAACTGAAAAGGCTGGATTTTCGGCAGATCGCTTTTCCAAAAGAAGATAGCTTCAGCTTCAGAATCTGACTTAAAGCTGGAAAAGATCCATCTTTTGACCAAGCTTGTTGATCATTGAAATTAGCACAGAAGCCACAGCTCAAGCTCTATCTATTACATACACACTCAGTTGTTCTCCGCAACCTCCATGATGAGCAGTGCTAGACGAGGGTGGGGTAGATCCACAAATCTATCCTTAATGAGTGCGCAGAGGTGGCATTGCAGATCATAAAGGACGAGAAGAGGGCAGTGCTGAAGCAGTCCGCAAGGTTGTGCTCTGCAACAGCATGCGATGACAAAAGGAGAACATGGACCCTCAGACCAGTATGGCAGCCCCCGTATGGATTGGTGCTGCATCAAAGACACAGTGCACATCAAACCCCAACTGTCACCACCTCCTCCAAACAACATTACTGCCACCTATAGCTGGGTTGACACTTATTTCACCGCCATTGGCCCCATCGCCATAGCGCCTAAGCATGCACTAACACCAACCCATTTACACTACCCTCTAGAAGTCTGCACCAGGATTTGATCTTTTTATTAGACCTTGTTCAGAACTACATTGAAATTTTGGAAACTCTTGTTGAAGCCTAATAAAGCCTCTCGCATTGTCTATGGTCAACACCTGGAACCTGCACTTTGTTTTTATAGAACCTATTGAAGCATGAAACATGAACACTAACATGTCAAAACCTGAAATCTGGTACGCTTTTTGTACTGTGCTGTGAAAGCTCCCTTTTTATGAGTTATACCAGAGTTAATTGCTGGTTAACATCCAAATGTGACTATACAATATTCCTTATTTCTGAACTTAAACTATCTACGAATTTGACATCAGAATTGTCAAGAATTACACAACATCACTGCAAATTGGCCTGCATAGACTCAATTCTGCAGCAAGTGAACAGAAACAAAATCTAAAAATGTTACTGAGATCAACATAACTATCATAACAATAATGTACTAAAAACTGATCAATTGAAAAGAACATGAAGAGAAAGTGATAAACTAACGGATGATGGGTAAGTAAAATACAATGAAATTTTGATCATATACAATCAGTACCATTTACAGCTGCCTCCAAAAATTGGTCAGAGTTCAACGAAGAAAGTGCCGTATAGACCAAAGGAAGCGAAGCAAGATTAGATGCGGAGATTCTGGCAGAAAGAATAACTCGGTAAATTCCTGAGGCCAATACTGTCATGAAGCAGTTGTTTAATGTTTACTAAGAACAGAAAATGTTCAATGTACTACAAAAGCTACATTATAAAGGAATAGAGTGCTATTAAATTAAAGTCCAATAAGCATACCCATGACAAAAACGAAGCCAAGAAGCAAAACCCTCCAGAACCTGAAAAGGAACAATCAGGTTAGCTACAGATAAACCTCACATAAATTGATTTATGTTTACAGATTGCAGATTTTATGCATTTTTGGGTTGAGATCAAGCATATTAAAGCATGGCTGAATGCGATATTGCTGTCTGGAAAGGCTGAATGTTTCTCACCATCTAAGTATATTAAAGTGGAATATGAAATTGACATGAAACATAAAATAGCACCATTCTCATATACCAAGATAATGAGAATAGCACATTATAAACTAGCCCTCCAGTTAAACCTTTCTATTAGCCTAGGATGTCAATCTGTCATAATATAACCAATGAAATGTGGTAATAGATGCTTCACAGGAGATGAGTTATGAATGACTTTGCAGTGAATAAACTGCCTATTATCTCTGAAGAGATCCTAACATGCAAGCTTAAAATATTTTCTTTGCCACTTAAGCTCCTAAGGTGCCAATGAAAAACAATCTTGAAGAGAAGGAAATTAACCTGTTCTTTCAGTTGATCAATACCCAAGCAAGCAGTCAATAGACTAAGTGCAACTTCGGCTGATGAACGAAGGTCATTCTCAAACTGTCGGCGCCTTTCAGGACGAGCTGCTATTTTATGACTAGAACATTCCTGAAAAGACATCATTGAAGAAAAATGAAGAATATGCTATAGAAATCTGAGTAGCTAGCAGTGTCCTAAAAGTTGGCTCTAGGCACCAGGTAGCCGCAGCAATTTGGCATTTGATGGTGCATTACGCAGCTGCTCTGCATTGGGGGATCTAGTTTTGCAATATAAATGGTGAACAGTCTTTCCTTTATGTCATATATGCTCGCTAACTGCTTCAAAGTCCCTAGCCAAGTTGGTCCTGTGACCTAGGTGCGCCTTGGCGGCAGCAACTAGGCACTCCTACCGTTAGGCACCGGCCTCACTGACCCTCTAATGTCTAGCGCCTACTTGAACCATGGCAGCTGGTGTACATACCTCTAAATTCAAGCATGATCATATATGCACATGGCAAAATTACAAGCATAATAGTACTTATGTGATTTAAAATAGATATCTGGCTACAGGTTCATAATATTTAGAAAATATGTCAAAAGTCATTAATGTGATTCATCAAAAGTCTAACTTATTATTCATAAATAGCATCAATCAGCATGTACAATCTACTATTACTAAAATATCTCTCTCTTTTTTGGAAATGGCAAAAGGACAATAAAAAAATGAATTGTTTTACTTCAACTCATTTTCTTTTACTCAAGACAATAACCACAAAAATGGTACTACTTTGGTGCTTCCTTTGCACAAAATATAATAGCACGCATTTTGCAAGGCATTGAGATCATATTTCAGCTTTCTTTAATGCAAATCCTTCAGTGTCAGAAGGATTCATGGTACTTCTATATGAGTTAACCAAACTACAGGACAGATTTGAAGTAAAACTGTTCACTCCTATATAGGATTATAAAGATAGGATGAACTCAGCGACATGGAAACAATAGGGTAGAATATGATAGGAGTCCATATGAGGCTAGACATGTATGTACCTGTGGCAAAACAGTTAGCAGCTCAAGGAAGCTTGGGATAAAGTCTTGTTGAGAGTTCATTTCATCACTTAGCCAATTCACAATCCCACCACCTCCCCAGTCCTCTACAGGTACATGCACCGCAAGAGCAGCCATTGCAATGCAAATCTGAAGATGGCACAAAAGGTAGTTTGCCATTATAACTGTGAAATACAAAATTGATTGCTTAATTACAAGCTACATACTCAAATAAATGTGCTCTTAGAATGTGTGCAATCAAACTTTGAATTTTTTTTTTTTTGCTACTAATATACACGACCGTATTAAGATTTGTAATGTGAAAAACAGCATTAGGTGGATTTATCATGACATACTTTCATATGATTATATTTTTAGTATGCTGTGGGTATATAATTACAAAAGGTATAAGTCAAAATTGTGTACTGGTGATTGTATCAATATCCTAAATGACAAGTACAAAGGAATGGAGGTAGTATAGATTACCTGTGTTCTAACTTTTTGTGGCCCTTTACTAAATTTTTTCAGCAATGCCTGCAGATACATCACAGTTAAATGAAACAAAACAAGATCTTCACAAGATTATCCAAATCTTACTAGTAAAGGTAAACAAATCCATTACTGAACATGACATGACATAACTTTGAAATTTTTGTTTTATTTTATTTTGAGCAAGTGAAATAACGCCTATTATCAAACAGAAATGGCAGCCAAATAGAAGACTGATTCTACTTGATACAACATTTAGTTGAACTGATTATAATATGCTAATAAGAAAAGAAAAACAAGAACTTCAAAAACTGGCGCTTACATATAGAGAATCTTGTAACGGACGGAAAGCTTCTGAAGGTAATTCTTCAAAGTCCCTTTGTACCTGGTATTGGGATAATTTAAAAGACAACAGGAAGAATTAGACCAATTTCAGAGTTTTTTAAATAATTAGAAGAGAAGCAGTGATACATATCAATTTATTTACCTTGCTTCTGAGGGTTTGAGAGCAGAAGATTTGAGTCTCCATATTACTACTTTCATCATGAAGTAAGCTGTCAGCTACCTGCAAATTATAAATAGAAAAATATATTTGGATGTCATCAAGTTAACTAGCATCCATAAATTTACTAAAAGAACAGCATCCGCAAACACAAACAAGATGTCACTGTAACAGGGGGAAACAGGGATCTGCCAAACACTGAAGAGAAGAGAGTTTTAAAGGGGGGCCTCTAAATTTACTAGGAGTACACAGTTACACACTACACCTACAGTAAAACAGTTAAATAAGGAATATGATAAAATTTAATAACACAAAATTAAAAAGGTGAGTGGGAGCATAAAAATTCTAAGGAATTCTCTTCGAGTCACAAATATACACATCCATGCGCCGAAAATCTATATGCTGATTTCATCATCCTCCATGTTTCACTTCGGCAGCCAGTCCATAAGCTTGTGTAGCCACATTGGTAAGCCACACATCATAGCACAACCCAATGGTGAGAACTGAGAACGGACCTAAGTTTGCATCAAACAATAGCGAGCTTTAACTCATCCAACTTGCATAAAAGTCCACGATGCTGAACTCGATTTCCCAGCAAATATGTCACGACCTACGCTCGGTATCCAAAATAAAATCTAGTTTGAAAGGTACTTCATGATTCAACATACTAATAAAGCTGCTGATTAAGCTCTAACCCTAAGTTCACCAGACTGATAATGCATCAACCGTAGTCTCAAACGAAGGAACCAAATACAATGTGCAATCAGCCACCTAACCAGCGGAACAGAAGTCCGCTCCAACAAATATCAGATCGCAATGCCCCCCTCCCACACCCCCCAACACACACACACACACAACAAGGGCCAGAGAACGCCCCCTCCACAACAACCCCACTGCGGAATCAGCAAATCTCATCAGGACCAACACAACTAACGAACCCCAAACAGGGGCGAGATCGAGACGATTCGGCTGGAGGAAGGGGGAAGGGGGAAGGAGGCCCCAGACCTGCCACGCGTCGAGCGTGTGCTGGAACTGCTGCAGCCACCGGTCGGCGGCGGTGCGCGTGGCGTCGTCGGGGTGGTGGTACAGCGCCGCCAGCGCCTCCTTCACCGCCGCCGTGGCCTGCGCCTCCATATGTCCCCCCCACACGCGCGGCGCGGGGAGCCCCTCCTCCCACACCCACACACACTAGCACCACCACCAGAACCCTACCCTCGCCGCCGCCGATGCGATCTCCGGCGAGTTCGCTGGATCTGCCGGCGGGTGGGGGTGGGGGTGGGCGTGGTAGGTTTTAGAGCGGAGGAGAGAAAGAAATTTGAAACGCGGCGGAAGGATTTCGATGGATGGGATGGATGGATGGGTCGAGACGAGAAGAGACGAGACGGAGATGGAGATGGAGAGGAGTTTGTTTAAGTTTTATTTTTGTTTTTTATTAGTACTCCGAAGTCCGAATTAAAATCTGGTTTTATTTTTGGCTTTTGCGGGAGATTGGAGTGGAGCAGTGGAGCTTCGCTGGGCGTGAGCTGGGGTGTCTCTGTGCACGTGGCCCGGATGATCAAATGTTAGGAGATTAAGGCCCCTGTTTTCTTAATTAACGTAGTTATAATAGCTCTGTTTCAGGTTATAAGACATTTTTCCTTTGGACAAAATCAAAACTGTTTTAATTGACTAAGTTCATAGAAAAAAGTAGTAATATTTTCAACCTAAGATTAAATTTATTATGAAATATATTACAATTATTGATTTGATGAAACTAATTTAATATTATAAATATTACTATATTTATCTGTAAAATTAATCAAACTTGAAACAATTTGACTTTAACTAAAGTCAAACGTCTTATAACCTAAAACAGGGAGTACATTTTTTTAATGATGTGTTTCTTGTAAAACTTTTTTAAATATAAAATTGCTTTGAATATAAAATAAATCTATTTTTTAAGTATGTAATAACTAAATATTATATAATTAATTACGCGTTAATGGTTACATACGCTAACTTTAATTTTATTTTAATCTATCTAAAACACCCACTAAAAGCGGTTAGAGCTAGCGTGGGTGGGCTGTTGGAGTTAAAATGCCGTAACGTTTGTATAATGCCTTTTTTTTTAAAGAGAAAAAAATTAAGAGATCAAGTGGATAAAAAGATACTCTTTACAATCATGACTTGGTCTAGCAATGATTCGGTGGCAACCAATCATCAAGCACATTGATTGATTTATCGGCCCTCTTTGTTTAAGTTTATAAGCCAACTTATAAGTCATGAGTCTAAGACTAAACAAACAAGCAGCTTTTCCGTTTGGCTTTTTTGAAGCCTAAAAGCACTCTAATACTATTAAGCCAAAAGCTAGGTTGGAGAATCTTTTTGCCTTATGTGAGGTAGATGTATGACTCAACCACTAAACTTAGGACATTAAATCCACCGGCTTATAAATATATTAAGTCAATAAGCTGACTTAAAAGTCTAGCCAATAAGCCTAAGCTCTAAACAAAGAGGGCCGATGGCACACAACATAACAAACATATTTCTTTTTAAAGACAGATTAAGGCGTAACATCTTTTCTCGTAGGTTCATAGCATGTGCTCCCTCCGTTTATAATATTTATATTATAAGTTGCTTTAATTTTTAAGTTAAATTTATTAATAGTTTGACTATGTTTGATAAAAATATAACAAAAGTTATAGCATCAAATTAGCGATAGCGCTAATACGTGAAATATTAGTTCGAGCACCGCACAACACTCCCTTCTTCTGCTTTTCTCCTTTTTACCACACCACCATTCCTCCGCCATCTCACATTTCCTCGTCCATTTTTTTTTCGTTTTTTAGCACTCACCTTCCGGTGTTTTTTTCTCTTTTCCATCTCATCCATGCTTCATCAAAAGACCCGGTAAAATGTTAACCATCCAGATTTTTCCCTTTTCATTTCTTCTCTCCAGTTTTTTTTGTTAACCATGCAGATTTTCCCCTTTTCATTTCTTCTCTCGGTTTTTCTTTTTTTTGTGTTTAGTAAAATATTTACCGTCTAGTTTTTCTTTCCGAGTTTTTTATTTTAGTATCTCCCCGCGTTTAAAAGTAACGAATTTACTCTCTAAAGTTTTCCATTTACTCCCAACTTTTCACATCTACTCATTAAAAGTAACAAAATTACTCGCATCGAATGCCTTGAAGTAACAAATTTATTTGCATGAATGCCCCCACATCGTACGGCATAATTCCTAAATGGTCGTAAAAGAATTCCTACCAGCTTACAACGTTATTAATTCTTTTACTAGTGTTATGAATATTGTTCAAACTTCGTGGTCTGCGAGTAAAACAATTACCACCTTCCTCTCGATATAAGCCCATGATATCGTAGCCACCGTGTGGTAATATGTTTACTGATGTGTTCAATACACAATATAAGAGTAAAAATTGATACTAAAAGTATTGTTAATATTTATCATAAAATGGTCGTACGAATGAAAAAATTACAGGCTCAATCACACACGAATGATAAAATAATCCACAAGTGAATCAAACTAGAAAAGAAAAATGATTCAACAAAAATCCATCGTTAAGCTGAGATCCTGTGGCTTTGCTGATCTTGCTATAAAATGGAGAGGTTGGTATGTGTCTTGTGACTAGTGCTGAAGAGGGCAACCGGGTGATAAGCGGTAATCAACGATGGGATCATGGAAAGGATGTAGCGGCGTGTATAGAGATGAGCTCGACGTTGCACAGTAGCACCCATCCATCATATAGTAAGCACGAAGAAAATGCAAAAACATTATCATTCATGTCATAGAGACGACGAGCGAAAGAAAAATAGCAAACAACACTCCATCATCGGCGGACTCCACACTATCCTCTGCGGCTAGCCACATGGAGCATGATGTGCAAATGTATGACCTGTGCAGCCCATCAATTCAGATTAGGTAATATGACCTTAATTGCCATAGTATATAGGTATTTGACATTAAATTGAGTATATGAAAAATAATATTGAGTAGGCTTCATGCGTGAACGGACTGCAAGGAGAGTATATGCATGTAACATTGAACATATGAGATGAATGTGAGAATATATAAGTGCAACTTATCCGATTGAAATCTGCTATCACCTCAAGTTTATCTTGGGACTCTCTTGGCCGGTCTGAGTTTGGAGGGTCACAGAGTTTATGATTAGATGGAATGATTGGTGGCGTTGATTGTTGAATGGCTGAAGAAACGTTGCCATAACTAAAGATAATTGGGGGCATTTATTTATGTAGTACACTCTCCTATTATGTGAAATGATGTGGTTTTGTCTGACTCCGAATATGACATCTGATCTATTAAACACCGAGACGGATATTATGATATGGTGCTAGAAAAATGTTGGCCATGGATGCATTAGAGAAACACTACTATGTGTTCTTGCATTGCCTCTATTTCATCCTCTGGATATATGCCTTGCTAAAGCAAGACAGAAAACCGTGTATAATGTACTGGGTCCGAGTGGAAGTCCCTCTTATTCACTCCGCGATCTAACCCCAACCTTACAAAGATTTTACGATAAGATCGACCACTATCATCTACACACACCTTAAACTCCATGTATACAATATATCCAAGTTATCATTGCTTACTCATTACGGCTAATATGTTATATATGGATTTAAAAAATTCCCACCAGTGCTAAATTTTTTCATTTGCCTCCTCAGTACTATCTCACAATGCTATTTGAAACACATCCTATAGTATGTATGTAAATAATATTAAACACATTAACAACTATCTTACATAGGTTGACGAACAACAATAGTTTCGTGATAGAATCGTATAGTACAGCTGTTAGGTCTAAAGTACTTGACGCGCTAATAGAGTAAAATTTGGCCACTGAACATCAAAAATTTGGTGATAACACTGACTAAAATGTGACGTCGGCTAAATAATTAGATACACCTTGATTGACTATTAACAGAGTGAAACATCCGAGTGATTTAATACTAGGACATTTATGATAAAAATCGATCTTCGGCTAATTGTTTTTTTAGAAGTGGTATAGATGCAATTTGTTTTATGTATAATCATAGAAGTGACAATATGTCGATTATTGAAGATAGTCTCAGAGGATTATGTGTATCACGTCAGTGATACAAGAACTACCGTCTTTAAACTATTGAACATCGCTAAATGTATGATGCATGGATGATGGGTTCCTATGATATACAGGACCGACAGAGCATCTAGCCTAATCCAGCGCGGCACATTATGATATTTTTGCTGAGTAAAAACCCCCTCTGGGTGTGTGTTTCTCAGCGAGTGTGAGAGAGCGAGTGTGAGGCTCCCTCTATTCTCTCGCGAAATGTAGATAACTAGGGATTGCTAAAGATACATATTATTTCCTAGTTTCTATTCTCACGCGTGATATCAAATCATATGCTCTAGTTCATTCCCTACCTTAGTATATCTGAGACATTGCCTTAGAGTTCTGATCGATAAAAATCGGTGGCTCGGTGGGCACTCCTCCAACGTCCGGTCCCTCCCCCACGCCGCCTCGCTCGATTCCCCCCTCTCTCCCCTCCCCTCGTAATATCCACCGATACCGCTTCTCGTGCTGCATCACTTCTCTAGTCCGCCGCGTATACGCATCAGCCGTCCGGTCCCTCTTACCCCACTTCAGGGTTTGAGAGCCAGAGACATCAGCCCACGCAAAACACGTCCTAAACTAAGAAGTCCCGACCTCCCCCAGAATATCTTACGACAATGCGGACGCGCGTAAACAGCGCGTTGTCTCCTGCCAAATCTTCATTGCGCGAGCAGCCACCCGCCGTGGCGACTGACGAGTTCTCTCGCACCGCCGAAATCCCGGCTGCCGCCGTGCTTACCGAAGGAATGAGTCCGAAGAGGCGGGACGTGCTAGATCTACTTCTAGCGTGGCTAGCCTGTGCTACTCCGCGGTTCCTGCCAGGGCCTGACAGTATCTGGATGGGTGTATGCACGCTTAGATCGGAAATACGTTGCGTCACTCGTCGGCTAGCTCGAGGACGGGGTGCGCAGAGCGATTTTATCCGCATCGTTTCTTCCTGCCCCGCCTCCTCACGGCGTGAGGGTTACTATACTAGATCAGATAGAGGAAAGTAAATGAGATTAATTCTGTCTCAGCAACCAGCGGAACACGGGACTGCTTAGCGCCGTTAAGTGGATTCCGAGGCTCGAGACGAAGTAGTGTATGGATAATTTGTGAATCGTGCTATACATCAATCGGATGCGAGTCATCATGTCTGTCGTTAAATTCGTATTGGGTGCCTCAGCCAAATGAGTCGCTGAGTTGTGTGCATCCAATAGCTCTGCTGTGCCCGTGGACTTTGAAAATTTACTCTATCACTCACTGTCTTCTGGCGGATTTACTATGTGGGTTTACTTCCCTTTCCTACTTGTCTCTCGTGCGTCATACCTGATGACTGTAGGAGTGGTGTGAGGAATGTTCACAATTGCGTCTGTTAATACTTAGACTAGGAATACTCTCTACTCTCGCTCTAGCGATGACTATGTCCTTTCACAAGCCACAGACGCGTCACGTAGCGGATCCAACCTGTTCGCTACGGCTCCGGCTCGACGGCACACTCTTCTATAAAGTGAATGCGAGCACACAGTACTCATATAACTACTGAAGCGTCGATGCGATGCTTTGGAAGAGTTAAGAAGGGGATTTCACGGCGCAACATAGCGGCGACGATTACTGACCAGCAGCCAGGGCTCTCGCCGCCGCGGCCGCAGATGAAGCGGTCACTCCGCCACATGTGGTCGGCGGCGCTCGTCTTCGCGTCCTTCCTGTTCGTCGCCGGCGCGGCGTCACGGTTACACCACAAGGACCGGCGCCCGATCAGCCCGTCGACTTCGACCGCGGCAGCCGAGAAGATCTACCTGTCGGCCAAATGCTTGCGCGAACAAGCGAGTGAAGCGCAGCCGCAGTCGAGCGACGGCGCGGCCGTAACGTAGCGAGCCTCTCCCGAGGGGCATCGTGCAGGGCGAGTCGAACCTGGAGATGGTGTCCATGGTCGGCGACCCGGAGCACGGCCGGCAGAAGCTCGAGGAGCCTCCTGCGATCCCCGTCGGGATCAAGAACAAGGCGGCCGTCGACAAGCTCGGTCCAAGTTCCCCGCCGAGGATTCGCGTTGATGCTGTTCCCACTACGACGGCGCGGTCGAGCAATGGCGACCATGGAGTGGCACGGCCCGCGCGGTGCCACCGTGGCGGCCAGGGGGGCAGACGAAAGTGGTGTTCGCCAAGCGGTTTCCTTCCACCCCGACGTGGTGCCGAGTACGGACTACGTCTTCCTTGTGGGACGAGATCGTCGAGGTCGACGCCTTCGACCGCCCGCTACCTCGCCATCGTCAGGAGGGAGGGGCTCGAGGTCTCGCAGCCGGCGCTGGCCGCGCTCGGAGAATCCACCACGGCATCACCGCCGACAAACTGGCCCGGAGAGGGGAGGTTGGCGACGTGCACCGCGTTCCTACCCGGCGGTTCTACAGGCGAGCCAGGCCGCGGTGCGGACTGAGGGCAGCACGCGCCGCCGTGCACGGGGTGGGTCGAGGGCATGATGGGGCCGGTGTTCTCCGCGCGGCGTGGCGTTGCCCTGGGGCCATGGTGGCCAGAACGAACCTCGTCCACGGTGGGCCTCGACTACAAGCTCGGCTACTGCGCGCAGGGCGACCGGCATGAGGGTCGGCAGTCGTCGACAGCGAAGTACGTCATGCACAGGGGCATCCCCTCGCTCGGCGGCGGCGGCGGGTGGTCCGGCG
>CM020186.1:3394916-3408929 GCA_009805545.1 Oryza longistaminata
CTCCTCATCATCCTTCTTCCTAACAGGTGGTTTCACCACAACCTGAGCCTTGGAAGATGCAGACCTCGCTTCCGGCGCCCCCCGCCTTTCCTTGTCAATGGTGGAGGCACGTCATCATCATCCTCGTCCTCATCTATCTGCACAGCATCTTCTTCAGGGATATCCTCACCAACTGTGTCAGCCACAGCTTCTTCTGAAACACCATCATCATCTTCAACAACATTTTCATCAGCCTTGCCATCTTCATCTTCAGCTCCAGTTGTGGTAACCGCCATCCATCTGCATGCCCTCCTCATCTGCACTATTGTCACCAGCTGGGGCAGCTTCTTTTTCCGCCTTATCATCTCCAGTCAGGCTATAGTTTCCGGTTCTTCTGTACCATCAACAGCATATTCAACAACATTTTGAGCAGCCTCATCATCTTCTTCACCCTCACCTCTAGTTGTGTTTAGCACATTCATCTGAATGCCCTCTTCATCTGCGCCATCATCACCAGCTGCAGCAGCCTCATTTTCCGCACTATTATCTCTACTAATGGCAACTACATTCACTTCCGGAACACCATCAGCATTGTCAGCCTTGCCATTTTCCACATCCTTATCTCCAGCGGTAATGACCCCGTCCATCTTCAAGTCCTCATCATCTGCACCACCGGCAGCTGCGCAGCAGCCTCATTTGCCACATTGTCATCACCAGACAGGCCAACTGTACCCAATCGCATGTCTTCAGCTGTTTCATCAAGACAGCTGCACCAACCACTTCCTCGTTGCGATCACTGGAGCTGGAAACTGCATCCACCTTCCTGCCCTCGTCATCTGTGGCCGCGTCACAGGCTATTGTAACCATTTCCTTAATGTCCTCTCCCGGTTGGGCAAGTATATCCATCCCTGTGCCTCCTCCAAGACACTATCACTAGCTTTGACAAAATCTATGCTTGCATCATTCAGCACAGTTGAGGAAACTACATCTATATGCGCCCCCTCATCCTGAGCATTCTTGTCCATCTGAGGACCATCATCAAAGCTAGCCACATCTCCAACGGGGAGCGTATTCATAACATCATCAATCAAGGAAGCACCCACCTCATCCACAGCGGCACTAGTATTCATCCAAACGCACCTGAACACGAGCATCTTCCTCAAGCTCATTACCTTCATCGCAAGCACCGCCGCGCGCTAGTATCCTGACCGTCTTGCTGAACAAAGCTATCGCCATCGCCACCTAATACGGACACCATAGCCGTAGCATCGTCAATCAGCGAAGCACGCACCTCTGTGGGATCATCCACTGCAACCCTAGTTTCATCCAAGTGCACTCCAGCACCACCAGCATCTTCCTTGGTCTCATCAGCCTTGCCAACATCAGCCAAACCAGGGTCTTCCGCAACTCCCACAGTCTCTTCTTCAGCTATATGGTCCATATCCTCACGACCAAGGGACAGACCAAACGTAGGGCATGGGGGTTCGGCTCAACCCCCCCAAAAGCTCGTCGGCGACGGAGAGGCCCGACGAGGAGGGGTGCCCTCGAGTCGGCGGGGACGCCGAGCGGAGCGGAGTGTGCGGCAGCACGAATCCTGGAGCCGAGCGGACCTCGCGGGTGGCGCCTAGTACGGCGGCGCGGGGCGGCGCGGCGTGACGGCGACCTGCCGCTAGGGGGGAGGTTCGCCGGCGGCGGGATGGCGGCGCCGGCGAGGTCGCGAACGGGCGGCGGCTAGGGCTAGGTCGCGACGAGCCGCGCTATGGGGAATTGAGGACCGACGGGTTGAGGTAGGGGTAGGATGATGTGGTCTAGTTGGGCCGGGCCCTGACACCATCTCTAGCCCACCACCGACGAAGAAAAGTTGGGCCCGATGTTTAGTTGGGCCAGGCCTCATTCCATGTCATCACCGAAGAAGAAAGATGGACCACGATAAACTGGCCCAATGTGCCTTTGAATATCAGTTCTGGCCCATTAACTTATATAGGCCCAATGTGCCTTCGAATCGACATCCCCTGGTAGTGGAGTTGAGAGTTTCAGACAAGCAAAGCGCCGTGACTGACTGACTGACTGTCAAAGCTACTCCGTAGCACATAAAAAAAAAAAAGAACTCAACGAACGGAGTGTTATGAGTCGACATTGAAACACCTACAATGATTTCAATCTCAATATATGTTAAAATATTCTTTTGGAGATGTTCAAAAAATAATATGCATATGTGTCTTTATATGAGTGTGTGTACGTGTATATAAGTGTGTGTTTCTGTACTAAATTTTGAGAGAGAGAGAAAACTAAATTTGGCGCCACATTATGCAGCTCTCAAACAAAGACTACCGTGCACATTATTGCCCAAGGCTACCAGCAGGAGCAAGGAAGACAGGGACATCAGAGCTCGATCGACCAGACGTTGATCTACCGGACCTGATATTTCCTTGTCTGAAAAATCGCTGTCAAGCCGACTTTTCTTCTCTGATCCCAATTCGCAGCTACCGATACCAAGTTACCAACACAGGAGCACACTACTTCTTCTGTCTCAAAATGTTGTAATTCAGGATGAGATTTGATCTATCCTAAACAAATTATGTCCAGATTTTTTTTTATAATGTGTAAAATATCGCTCTAAATTGCAACATTTTATAACGGAGAAAGCAAATCTTCGCGATATCGTTGCATCTCCACAATTATCTGAATCATCAATTCTCGAGGTGGAGAAAAATCCAATCCTTTTGCTTGAAGTAGTATGTTTCACTACGTCTTCCTCGCCGCCGTTACGCTCTTCGCCGTCGTCGGCTACGGGGTCAAGAACAGCCGCCGTCGATGCGCCAAGCTCCCGCCCTCGCCGCCGTCGGTTCCGTTTCTCGGCCACCTGCATTTCTTGGTAACAACGGTGCTTCAACGACGATAGTTCAAACAATTCTGTGGTCATTTGTTCGTGTTCCATCCATCGACAAATTTGCTGGTAACGAGGTCAGACTCAGATACAACAATGGAGTATAGTAGATATCTTAAACGTCCTAGATTCGCCGCGAGCTCAGCCGATCCACGCCATTGAATTTTGCAGAAAACCCCTCGTTGTTTCGGTATTTCGGATTAGGTTCAGCTGATCAGAGCCGTTCTTTCTCACGCGTGTACGAAATCTAGCCGTTCATTCCCTATGTACGGCCTTGCCTGGTCGTGGAATCGGTGGCCGGTGCGCTCCCCACGTCGGTCCTCTCCCCACGCCGCCTCCTCGATTCCCCCCTCTCTCCCCCGTCTCCCCGATCCCCTCTCTCTCCCTTCTCCGGCGCCGCTTTCCTCGCCGCCGTCCCTCTTCCCCTTCGGGTGCGCCGCTCCCCCTCCCCTACATCCCGACCTCCGCCTCCACCGCCCTGCCGTCTCTGCCACCGCCACCGCCGTGGCGACTCGCTCCCGCCCGCCTAAGCCCGCTGCCGGCACTCCCGAGAGTGGAGGCGGTCCGCGTGCTGCGGCGCTCCCGTTCCTGCCAGGCCGCTCCCGAGGACGACGGCCGCTGGATTCGTGCGTCACCGTCGCTACCGAGGACGGGGGACGACGAATCCGCATCGGTTTCTTCCTGCCCCGCCTCCTCACGGCGTGGGTCTGTCGGTGGGATGGAGGTTCTTGCGCGGCGGCGCGGGCCGGGGAGCGAAAGGTGAGGACTTTGTGTGTGTTCTCTTGGTGCGTTTCTTGCTGTGATTTCTTGGGGGAGCTGTTCGTGGTTTCTCCACCTGCGGCCGTGGACGAGATTCTCCATCTCTGCTTCGGGGGATTTCTTGTGGGTTTCTTCCCTTCCTCTTCCTCTCTCTCCTGTGGCGAGGTGTGGGAGGACGGCCATGGTCTGGAACTCTGGATCTTCTCTCTTACTGATTTTCCTCCAGCACAGACGAGCACCACGCGGAACCTGCGGCTCGCCGTCGACGGCGCCGGCACCAGCAACCAAACTCGAACGTGGAGGAGCTTTTGGAAAGTTAAGAATGGGGATTTTCATTTTTTGTTTTGTTTTGAAGCTTTCGCTAATTTATTGGTGCTGACCATCTAGAGTGAGTTGATGCCTTGCAATTGGCTACTGAGCTCAGCATTTGCTTTACTTGATAGTGCTCAGTTTGGCAATTGGAATATATCCATCACATGATGCAAATAATTCTAGATTACTAGCACTGCTTTGTTCTATTTGATTATTTTTTTACTCATCAGATTATGTTAGTGCATGTCAAAAAGACCAGTCAGATGATGCCAAGTGATCAAAAGATATAAATACCGTCGAATGATACTAACCTTTGTACTCATTTTATTACCACATGAACAAACCCTTCTTTCTTCAACCAAATTCTACCATCAAAGCATGGGATAGCTAGGGCCATCTCAGTGCCGGTGAGCTGGGGACGTGGTAATTTCCCGGAGTTTTCAATTTATTACTATTCAGTTTCTTGATGTATGAGTGCAACAAGTTAGTAAAACAAGCTACAATTTATAATCGGGTAGTCCTGTCCATGTATAACATGGTTATCTTTGTTTATTTCTTATCTTATATGCTAAGATATTTCTTCTCATTTTTGCAGGGTGGAAGATCTTTCGATTTGTGAAGTTACACCAATTTACTAACTTTGTGATATTGCACTAAATTTAGGTTGTATGTATCAGTTATTTCTTCCAGATTGTTTTAATCACATAATAGATATGTTTTTCATGTTATCAATGCACATCCTTTTAGCTAGAAATATAGCCTTGGTGTTTGCATGTCAACTGGAGAAGCATGTCGACTGAAATTGGTTCTATTTGTTCCAGGACAATCATGTGTTCTTCAGTTCCTGGGTTAGCATTGCTTAACACCAGCATAAGCAAATCTTGGAGCGATGAGGAACTTGTGCGATTCTTGGCAGAGAGGAAAGCAGCAGACTCTTTGCCGGAGAATGTAGTGGTGGGGATGAACTTTTCTCTCATTGATTATCAACTTTTGTTTTTAGATACTGTACAAGCAGATCATGTGCTAAGATTTTGGGGCTTCAGTTCACTTTCAGCATTAAAATGTGCACATAAGAGGAGCGGTAGCAGCAGCAGGAGGATAGGAGATGTAATGAGGCAAGAGTGAACTTGTGAGCTTTCTTAAAAACTGTTTATTGCCCAGCAACGGCGATGCGATGTACACAGTCATGACAGAGCAGATGAGGTGGGACTTAAATTTTATTAATCAGAGTATATGATAATGTTGTCATCTGAATGTATGTAATATTCAAGACCTTAATTGCTTTGTTTTGAGCTAATTTTTTTAATCTTTGAAAGAATTAACGTCGCTATAAATAGAATGATTCTGAATTTTACATGGAGAAAATGGTATTCGTACCCATAACTGCTGCGATATAACATTATCTTCTGTTAAAATGAGTTATCGCATTAATAGTTTTCTTCCATTAGGGCTGCCAATGTTCTGAACTTTTGATTAAATTTGGGTCCTGTTGTTTAAATGATGACAAAAGTAACAGTTGCTCACGAGCTCTCATTCTCTCCTACAAGTGTGTTCTATTCATCTATCTATTTTTACTGTTTTCTAGCATGCCACTGCTTTGTCGTCCATAACTCCAAGCAAAAAGCAAAATGTTCGGCTTAAGATTGAAACAAGCTTTGCAGAATTGTCGGACACAAGTTACTTGGGAGGGTTCTCACCATACAGGTGCAGACTTGCGCCCTTTTCTGGAGTTTGTACGTTATTAGCTTTACAAGAGATTTGTGCTGCTTTTAATGAAATTATTATATAGTCCAACTTACGAAACCATTTGTACCGTGGTGCTTGCATTGTGTTGTGGCTTAAAACAAAATTAATAAGGCATGGATTTGCAACAATGAATTAGTTTTTGTGTGTCCACGGGCTCTGTATGTCAAAAAAAAAAAAACTTGTTTGCCCTTGCCTTCTTGCTATGAAATATTGTACTGTCATGTAACTAATGAATCGTCATTTACATGTAAAAGAATTGCTTCTCTAATCTTACATTCTTCTGTTTCCCGTAATTTAGTTGCCGCGCCGCATAGCGCGCGAAACCTTTCTAGTACGATATGACATGCCAAAATTTTACACCCCCATAAATACAATGACTGCCAGGTAACTTCTTTCTTTCTTTAGAACTTTTCACCTCGAGGACCTCAACTCCTTCCTCATCACCAATTGTGTTTTGTCTCCTCAGTGTGTCCTAAGCCATCATCTAAGGAGTGAAAAATGTTGTTCCAATCAAAATAAAACGACCACTCCCGCCCATTTGAAAAGGCTAGTTATTTTCAAAAGCCAACATGGACAGATTAAATCTCCATTTAGGGCTCCTGTGGAATGCATAATAAGAAAAAATAATTTAGAAATTCAGAGGAATATGAAAGGAATGCACATGTAAAACAAATAATTTCAAAATATAGGAAGTTTGGAACACAAAATTTGGCTAACTAATTATATTAGTAGTCAATATGTGCTCAACTTAAAGTCATTTGGTGTTATATGACACGATTTGCTTGGACTTAGCGAAGGAAAGAAAAAAGATGTCAAGATGGATGTTCAAATTGTGTTCAAATTCTTGTATAGTTGAAGACGAAGAAAATATCCTTTGTTTTTCCTACATATAAAACGAAGGAAGAATGCTGATCTTTTCCCCAAATGATTTGAAATATATCCTACAATCCAAATGAGGCCTTAGAATGGAGGATTGTCGTAAGATTCTTAGAGGATCCAATGTCCTGCAAATTTCTTTCAAATGGAAAGAAAGGAAAATTCAGCGTCTTGGAAATTTTGCTTTCCTCTATTTTTTCCATATCTAAGGGCTACTTTGAAATACAGGATTACAAAATGTAGGGATAGACAGAATTACAATACTCCAATATAATATGGTTGGCATGTAAAATCAGGGGCGGAGCCACCGCCCGACTTGCATGGGCAGCCGCCCGGGCTCACCGTCAAATACACCATTGAATTTTGATTGTTTTGAAAGGATTAAAGTTAGAAATATTGTAGCAAATATTAGATATATTTGAGTTTGCCCGGGCTTGAAAATTTTCCTAGCTCCGCCACTGTGTAAAATAGAGGATTAAAAACATAGAAATTCTATGTAAACAGCTGTTTGGACGAGGTCAAGGAAAATTATAGGTCCACTGGTACAAAGCTTTGCTTATATTTTTTAATCAAACAACTTTTATTAGTCAATGACTGTGCGACTTATTTCCATAGTGTTGTCATTATATGCTTGATTGGCTCCTTCTTCATCCAGGAAAGTAACATAAGTTCAGACTGAATGGGTTTGTTTCCCGTACGTTTCCTATGGAATCGCCAGAGGAGGAAAACAAAATCATTTTGTACTGCATGTGACCAAATTTTCAATCCAATTAAAATTACAGCAATCTAATCCATTTTTCTAAACAGATAATCTGGTCTTTACTTTATCAAAAAGCTACAATCATTCATTACAATGTTCTTAACTTAAATATAGCCAAACGCAAATATAAAACTACAGTGATCCAATCCATAAGAACAAAATTCCTTCTTTTTCCTACAATCGGAAGGAGGCCTAGAAGGCTAGGGGTGGGCGTTCGGTCAGACCGAAAAATTTGGTCTTGGTTTTCGGTCATTTCGGTTTTTGGAAATTCAGGACCAAATTTCGTAAAAAAAAAAAACTCAGGACCAGTAAATTCGGTCTCGGTCTCAGTTTGACTGAATTTGGACAAGTAGCAAAGACTCTATGCAAGCAACAATGGTAAAGTGGGACAAGTAGCAAAGACTCTATGCAAGCAACAATGGTAAAGTGGGACAAGTAGCAAAGACTCTATGCAAGCAACAATGGTAAAGTGGGACAAGTAGCAAAGACTCTATGCAAGCAACAATGGTAAAGTGGGACAAGTAGCAAAGACTCTATGCAAGCAACAATGGGAAAGTGGAGACAAAGGTTTGGAGAATGGAGACAGAGGCAGCAGCGGTGCGATGGAGGCGGAGGCGGCGGCGGCGTGATGGATGGGTTGGATTGGAGGCAGCGCTGGTTAGGGCGGCGTGAGGCTGACTTACTCCCTCCCTGCTGCCCTCTAGGGTTTGGTGTTTTTACTGAGCTTATTAGGCCTCCTAGGTCTATTGGACCACAATTCGGTCTTCTCGGTTAATTCGGTTAACCGAAACTAATGACCGAATTGCTCGAAAAAAATTTGGTCTTTCGATGGCTGAGGCCGAACTACTAACCGAGTTTCTCGGTCTTTTCAGTTCGGTCTTATTCTGTCCACCCCTTCAGAAGGCTAGAAAGCTGCACTCATTTTCTACTAGCAAAATGTCCATGCTTATGATGCTTTGCTTATGGTATAAAATAATGCACACACTTATTTAAATATATATATATATTATTTACTTGTTTCAAATACATATTTAAATATTATATAATATTAGAAAATATCAAGGACTTTGTAATATGTATAAATTTGGTGGTGGGTTGGTGGAGGAACAATATTTAAACTTGAAATGAGAAAACTCACCACAAAGCTGGAATAGCTCAGTTGGTTAGAGCGTGTGGCTGTTAACCACAAGGTCGGAGGTTCAAGCCCTCCTTCTAGCGTTATTTCTCGCCTATTTTTGTTGTTTTTGTTTCTGGCCCAATTCAGCCTATTTTTATTGGGCCAATAAAATTTTTGTTTCTGGCCCAGTTCAAGCCCTCCTTCTCGCGTTATTTTTATTGGGCCTCTTACCTCTATTGGGCTAGGTTTATTGGGCCTCTTACCTCTACTGGCCCAACCTAGCCCACTTTTTATTTTCTGGTCCAACATATTTTTCGTCTATTTTTTGTTTCTGGCCCAACATATTGGGCCTCTTATCTCTATGAGCCCAACCTAGCCCATCTTTTTATTTTCAAGGCCGGCTTTAAGTCCATTTTATTTTGCCACATATTAGGCCTTCTACCTTTTTCTTGGTTAATTCCAATCTTTCTTTAGTCCAAAAATATTTTCTTCGTCAGGCCTAGTCCAATCTGTATTTTGAAGACCGGCCCTAATGCAGGCGCTCCTGAAATCCGATGAAATTACACAAACACAACTTTTTTTTCCCCTGGAGAATATCTGTTCCATGCAACTACACAAGTTCAACAATCTGTCATCCAATTTGCTCTTTTCTGTAACATATATACTGAGTTTGATAATTATTCTATTCTATATGATTGGACTACATACATTTTAAAATTCCTCTTATTGACTTGAAAAAAAATGGTTGACAGCTAATTTGCCCCCTTTGTAGATTTCTAAAATTTTTGAAATTCTTTGCGTGGCCTTATTGCAAATTAAACAGATGGAAATCTATGTATCAGAGACAAGACATCCTTTAACTTTCTTGTGCAGCATATGAAAGAGAAGTAACTTACATTAAAGATAATATAGCAAAAATATTTTGGGTAGCATATGAAAGAAGATTTATAAATTATAAGTATAAACAAAAACTAGATAAAAATATGTATAGCATATCATTTATAAATATTCCCAATTTTATTGAAAAAAAAATACTTTTTTGGGTGAAATGAAAGAGGAATCATTTACACAAAATAAAATGGCATAAACATATTTTGTGTAGCATATATGAAAGATGATTTACGTTAAACTGCAGAAATATATCATGTATACCAGTAATTGGTAATGCCATATTAAAAAAACATGTAAAAAATCTACCCAAACATCTATTTTGTGCAAGGGGGCTTTGAATGTTACTCCTTTTTTTCTTTAATAAAGGCAGTTTGGGTATTTCCTAAAAAGCCATCTGGTCCAATGGTACAGACTGAAAAATGACTCACAAACTCATGGTCTAGTATATAAGGAGAAAATTCGCAAGTCATTGAACAAAGTGAACTTAGTGGCAGAAAATATATTCTCTCTCCCTGAAGAGCTTGGCTCAATCAGATTTAAATATTATTCTCATCCTTACATTTTTTAAAGTACACGAATATCAAATTCATCCTGGTTCTGAATTCTTGATCATCTCCCTTTCCCTAAAGTTGTTTGATATATGGCTCACCTACAAACTGAGTAATTACACAAATATTTGCATATCACGACCACTCAAACTAATCGACCCCTTAATTCAACTCCACCTTAATTAATTAATAATCACACTCTAATCACAAACTAGCAAACCTCTTCTAAGCTCTACATATTTTCTGAATTTAACTGAACTCTAACACATGCAAATCATTAATATTAATCCATTGTACTACTTCTGCTAGAAGTAGAGCTCGTCCCTGTACACGCAGTTGCTACCACCTTGGCGCCATGCTGGTTCCATCTCTATGATCTCTCCCATGCCATGCTCCTCAAACCCCATCCCAAGTGCCATCGTGGCATCGTTGTTGCCACCCTGGCATGTTCCAAAGTGGGCCCCCACCGCCATGTCGTCGCCAGGTGGCCGATGCTCTAGGAAGCTGTATTGTAGCATCGTTAGGTTAAACAGTGCGTTGCTAGAGTTATCGTTGCTGCTGCCATGGCCATCGCTACCACTGATCATTTGGTCCCCACCACCTTGCATGAGTACCATTAATGGTGGCACCGCCGTTGTCCGGTGGTCGAACCTATCCACCACTGTCGGATCGGGCGATGAGCCAAGGAGAGGTGCCATCGTCGTCGGCGAGGAGGGGTCAGTAGAGCCATCGGTGGCACCGGGAATGAAAAGGTCGCTGCCACTGCTTCCGCCACCCTCGGCTTCTATTGTCGATGGCTTCTTCTTGTCAAACACCCTACATAGCACCCAATCCTCCTGCTTGACACAAAAGAATACATAGACCATGATTAATTAGTATGTGAATATGAGCACACCAAATTAAGTAGTAGTGCTTAGCAAATGAAAAATATTTCTACGAGAAAGGTAATATAGAGCTAAGGCACACACCTTTGGTTGGGAGTTAGGTGTTTCAAGGCGGAACTCATGCATGACCCATGTCGTCTTTTGTCCATTAGGGGCACGGCCGAGGTAAAAAACCAGCGTCTTCCTCATCCCGACCACCGCTCGTGTTGTACCCTCATGGACAATCCGGTCCTTCCCCGTGGCCTTCCAGTAACCTGTCTTGGTCGCACGGTTCGTCCGTGACCCCGTCGCGTATTTCCGGTCTCTAAAGCTGAAGAAGTACCATTCCTCCGCAGTGAGCTTAGCCACCTCTGAAAAAAAATAACAAAATAAAAACTAATTAAGCTCTCATATGCATCCAATCATCAGCTAATAACCATTCAGTACTATGTTACACCCTTCATTAAAGCATCAAAGTTAATAATAATATACATTAATTAGAGATACTAATTAACTGTTCAGATGTATCAGTACCTACACCGTAGAGCTAGGTATGTGAGATCATGAGAGAGGGATTGGATACGCTTGCACGTGAAGTGTTACAGCGGTCACTGTTACTGGCAAACAGTGACGTTTTTATAATTCTCTGAGTGGCCCTAGCTACCTAGAAGTGGACATATAAACAGGTCGTTATTGGTCTCTAGCTTGCGAGACTTGGAGTCTTGTGACTTGTGAGCTAGCTAGCCAAGGAACCATCACGAAATTATTGCCGCTAATTTTATGATTGCTTGCAAGCTATAATAGCTAGCTGATGATCATCTCGTGCAACATTCTGTATCTATCTATCTACACCTATAGCTATATGCTTGTGCTCCAAGGAACCCCAAATGATTAACTAATTATCAAACAATTATCAAGGCACCAACACTGTATCTCTCTTGTCTACAGTGAAATTCCGCACCCGATCTCAATTCATTGTAAAAAAAAAAAATTACAGTACTTCTGACTATGTGTCTGGACAAAGTAAGTTTGTAGGGTAAGGTTACCGGGAAGCTCCCATGGCTCGCGGGCGTGGAGGTCGACGTCGACGAGGGTGCCGGAGGCGACGCGGTGGTTGGCGACCTTGTTGCGGAGGTAGAAGCAGACGAGCTCCTCGTCGCTGGGGCAGAATCTGAACCCCGGCGGCAGCGTCGACTCCATCTCCCTCAGCCCAGCCATCGATCTCTTCAATCGATCTCAACCCCAACAAAATCAACTAATCAAACTCACTAATCTTTTACTCTCCTAGCTTGATGATCTCTTGGAGAAGACGACGCAGCTAGCTAGCTAGAGATATAGCTAAATATGATCTCTTCTTCTTCTTCTTGGGAGGCGAAGCAATGGAGGGGTTTATATAGAGGGGAGAGGGGGCTAGCAAGCACGGGGGTTTGTTAATTAGTTAGATAATTGAGATTTTGGGATGATTTGGGGGTGAGGGGATAGAATTAGATTGAAATGGTCTCTGTCGAGGACGACGACGGCGTCGCCATCTGGCCCAAAAGATGCTCGCCTGATGAGCTGAGCTGAGCTAGCTATATCATATCGATGATCAGCTGAGCCATCACACGCTTGTGGGATTTGTCAGAGGCTGCTGCTGCTGCTGGTGGCTAGCTTAGCTTGAGCTTAGCTGCACGCACAGGCCCACTCCTCACAAGGGATCGATCGATCGATCTAATTATATACATTGCGTTTATCTGCTAGGGGAAATAGAGAAACGCGGTTTTCCGGCTAACTCCACGAGGTGGTGGGCTTGCTGGCTTAGGTTCAAAGCCTCACCACTTCTATTTATTTGATATTAGCTCTTTCTCTAATATTTATGCTTTTTTGCTAGGAAAAATAAATTGTCTAAATAATTAATTATTTCTGCAACCAGCAGAGATCATAATAAATATGCTTTTTTACCTAAAAAATAAATATACTTTAGTTTCTATTTTGATGCACCAAAACCAAGACATACCACGTTAATTGTTTTTAGTTTTTAGATGGTTAATTTATGACACAAACTGGCTATTTCCTTTCCACTTTTCCTCTCACGAATCTAGGCAGATAATTTTAATTTTCTATATGGTCTATGATAACCAACCAAATTAAGGTCCAATTAAAATTTTCATAGACCACATCATTTAATTTCAATTATTTCTAATCTTTTGGGCAAACTGATCGAAGTTTGCACATTGTGCAAATTAAAGTAAGTTACGTCATCTAACGGCACAAGCTCCATCTTACACACCTAATTATATTTCTACCATTACTATATTTCAGCATTAACCCAGCGCGGGGTATTACTAATATAATTACGTAGCGATCAAAACATACTATTATCCAAACCTGCTAAATGTAAGCGGGGAACTAATAGATTTTGTCTATAGCAATATATATATTCGATTTCGAGGACGGACGCTAGCTATAAATGAAGGGAGAAGAGACGAGAAAGTGACGAGACTTCAGGAGACGTGGAAGCTTGTCACACCAAATGATGATTAAAACCAAATCCGATATATATATGTACATACGTATGTGTGTATACTTTCTCAAATTTTAGGGTCGTTACGTGTGTGACAATGTTACATGGCACGTGAGGACTTTGTCACGGGCCGGGCAAATTTTGGGAGAAGCTAAGTGATGAGCAGTTTACCAATTAGGCCTTGTTTAGTTGGCAACATTTTTTTAGTTTGATTGTCACATCGGATATACGAACACACATTGGAAGTATTAAACTAGTCTAATAACAAAATAAATTATAGATTTCGTCTGGAAACTGCGAGACAAATTTATTAAGCCTAATTAATCTGTTATTAGCAAATGTTTATTGTAACACCACATTGTCAAATCCTGGTACATTTAGGCTTAAAAGATTCGTCTCGCAATTTACACGTAAACTGTGTAATTATTTTTTTCTATATTTAATACTTCATATATGTATCTAAACATTCGATGTGATGGGTGAAAAGTTTTTGGTTTGAGAACTAAATATGGCCTTAGCATATAGAAAGAAGACTAAAACCCCACATCTCCGTCGACTTCTGCCAAGTGTGTAAATATGCTTAACCATGTATGTTAGGAGTGTGTTTGAGGAGAAGGGGATTGGGGAGATTGGGAAGATACGCAAAACGAGGTGAGCCATTAATTAATTGAGTATTAACTATTTTAAACTTCAAAAATAGATTAATATGATTTTTTAAAGCAACTTTCCTATAGAAATTTTTTTGTAAAAAACGCACCATTTAGTAGTTTGG
>CM020186.1:3408954-3419148 GCA_009805545.1 Oryza longistaminata
TAAGTTGGGAAGTGTCGCGTGGAAAACGAGATGCTTTTCTCTCTCTCAATCCCCAGATTGCCCAGGAACGAACGAAGCCGTAGCTTCACCCTTGATACATTCTTCCTTGCATGCTGGCCTGGTCACCTTAATTTGTGCTTGATCCCACGATGGCTCTACATGTAGTCCCTCCGTTCCAGAATAATATATCCTCTCCGTATTTTAATGTAGGACGCCTTTAACTTTTTGACCAACGTTTGACTATGTGTCTTATTCAAAATTTTCATGTAAATATCAAAATATTTATATCATGCTTAAAAGAACATTTGATGATAAATCAAGTCACAATAAAATAAATGATAATTACATAAATTTTTTGAATATATAAGACAAATGGTCAAACATTAGTCAAAAATTCAACGGCGTCATATTAAAATACGGAGGGAGTAACAACTTTTCGTGTTCATCCTAATTAAAATATAAAACTTTCTCACCAATATCTAAAAAAATCCGGCTGTTTGAGATTCACTGGGAAGCAATCAACCATTAGGCTGCGTTCGTTTGGGTGATAGGGAGTGAGAATGCACGTCGTTTTCCGCGCGCACGTTTCCCAAACTACTAAACGGTGTGTTTTTGCAAAAATTTTCTATATGAAAGTTGCTTTAAAAAATCATATTAATCCATTTTTGAAATTTAAAATAGTTAATACTTAATTAATCATGAGTTAATGGCTCACCTCGTTTTGCATATCTTCCCAATCTCTCAATCCCCTTCTCCTCAAACACACCCTTAGTGATGAAGGTTGATCTCTAAGTTTACAAACTATGAACCAATACATTCACATCACTGCAACTATTTATACAAACCGTGAGCTAGAGACAACAATTTCTTATATATAATACAGTATATATTATGTGAAAGCACTATAAAATAAATATTTTATACACTAAACATACTTACTCCATCCGTCCCATAAAAACGAATCTAGAACCGGATGTGACACATCCTAGTACTACGAATCTGGATATATATTGGATGTGTCACATCCGTATAGATTGGTTTTTTATGGGACAGAGGGAGTATATAGTTTGATGAACTTGGTCAAAATCTACGTGAAATTGAAATTTTAAAAAGCTATCTACATATATAAGTAAAAAAAAGAGATTTAATATCATATTTTTATCTTAGAGCATGTCCTAATCCATCAATACATGATCATGAACGGAGACACATACAGGAGTATGTATATAGCAGTAGCCCTACTCAGCCTTGCTAAATACCCATTGAGAAATTACAATTTAAAACTTATTTTTAAAAAAAGATAGCCTAAATTATGGAAATTACAATAGTCCATGCATGGACAAATTCTGGTTCCGCCCCTAACCACGTGTTAGCTGTTTTAATTAATGCGAAACATACGAATTCAGACAATTGAGGCTGTGTTTAATTAGTTCCACGTCAAAATTGAAAGTTTGAAGAAATTGGAACGATGTGACGAAAAAGTTGGAAGTTTGTGTATGTAGGAAAGTTCGATGTGACAGAAAAGTTGAAGGTTTGAAGAAAATAATTGGAATCTAAACAGGGCCTGAGCTAATATTGCACATGCGAAACAGTCATGCTTACATACCTAGCTAGCATTGTTCAAATAAACAGAAGTTTGTGCTGCAAAACTATACTTAACCTAATCTATCGTGACTGCCCTAGTTTTTCTATTTTTTTGATGGTTAATTATAGCTTCTTTCAAGCAAACAAACAACAAAATCTTACTCCACGTGACAATGATATTGCCATAACAGCTGACTAGCTAGTTCCCATTAAGCAAACACAAAACACTGCAATAGCAAATTTCCCACATGATCTCAGGTTGTTGGACTCTTGTCAGCTTTGTACGAATTTTAAGCTTCTAAGCGACACGGCTATGCAAAACAAAACACGAAAAAAAGAGAAGAAATTAACTAACTAAAAACGTTTCACAAACTAAGATCATCTTAATTAATCAACAATTAAACAATTACTAGAATCACACACACACATATATCTTAACTTTCTATATGGTTGATACCCATTAACAATTATTAGAAACTAAAGCTCAACATGCAAGCATGCCACATCATCATACGCTAACAATTACTATTTAGCCCATTTAAAATCCCATACAAATATGCCACATCTTCATTTACTAACAATTAATATTCTAGCCTATTTTAAATCCTATGCAAGCATGACACATCATCAACAAGTATGTGTCAAATCATCTTCCTCATAATATTTTCTCAACATTTCAACATTCATTATTTTGACAATATTTAACATATACTCATCCATGAATCCCGCAGCAAAACGCGAGGTATCAGCTAGTTGCACATACGTTTACACACTACGCACACAAACATAAGCAGCCAATAGTACGTGCTCGATAATCACGAGACATGCATATATGCAGTGCTCCAGTAGTTAACAACACGTCGCGATTAAATGCGATTAGCAATAAAGAGGGTGTGATTAGGACGGGATTAATTAGAAAAGGGAAGTGGAATCTCGTCGATCAGATAGCGCTCTACGTCTGTCCAAATCCATGCCCATCAGGCAAAGGTCCTGTCGATCGATCAAGCAGCTAGCTGCTGCCTAGCTGATCGATCGATCGATTTTTTAGCGCGTTAATTAATTGCAATTTCTTCTCCTTAATTACTCTGGATGGCGACCTTGCAAGAGATTAGCTAATGCTATACTCAGCTAGCTGTTAATGTAATTGATTAGCTCTTTATAATCAGTACTGCACACTTGCCTATGCATGCTGCTGTTGGATTTATGTGGGTTAATATCATAATCGTGTGTGTGTTCCTGTCAAGTGCATCGATCCATGGATTACCATTAAATTAAGGGCACTTTGGAACATACATGAAACTACTCTCATGCGTTATTAATTTGGCAGGAATTATATATAGGTTTCGTGCGTACGTAGCTTTTGCACAATATTTTACTTCTCCAGGAATTTTTGGAGTCCATTACTTAAATATAAGCATGTACTTCTATATATACTCTGTTATTTCGAGTTGTGCTGTATATCTATACTCCCTTTTCTTATCCAGAAACTAGACACGTGAATGCGCTAGATGCTCCCTCCTCTTATTCCATGCATTGCGTCTATTTGTGCATGTGTTTTGCCATGAGACTCTGGAGAAGGTGCGTGTGTGGTGACTCTGTTAGGGTGAGTTTGAATTTACCATTTCTTAACTTCTAATCTATTGTCTGTTTTTCACGTGCATGTTTCCTATAAATTACTCCCTCCATTTTTTATAAGATGACACCGTTGACTTTTTCTCATATGTTTGACCATTCGTCTTATTTAAAAATTTTATGAGCAATGTATAAGATATAAATCACACTTAAAGTACTATGAGTGATAAAACAACTCATAACAAAATAAATTTATATTACGTAATTTTTTTAATAAGACGAATGGTCAAACATGTGAGAAAAAGTCAACGGCGTCATCTATTAAAAAACGGAGGTAGTAGTAAACTATATTTTTGTTGCAAAAAAATTCCATAGAAAAGTTACTTTCAATTATTATTTTTTAATTTTTTAGCTAATATTTGATTAATCATGTGTTAATTCATCGTGCTCCAGTTTACATGCATGGAGGATTAATTAGTTTCCAATCCACGATAACGAACACAACCCTAATAACCCTACTAATTAGTGCTTGGAGCAGATCATTGAATTCATTTTGGTGCTTGTATGTACAATTATACCGGTTGTAACAGTCAGTAAGAGGTACTGTCAATACCCAAATTTAGCTTCTAAAGTAAGAAATAGGTAACCATAATTTGGAAAGAACTTAGATTTGTCACGCAGGCCAGTCTGATCGAAACCATTGGGCCAGTCAAACCGGTGTCATGTGGCCGATCAGATCGGTGGTGTTCGACTCCAAGTCCGATTGTCGGTCCTCGGGTTTCCTTGTTAAAGCTTGAGATTTTAAAGTCTTAATTGGTTTCTACACCTAATTAGACGTGAAAAAAAACCTGGGAAATAAGTTCACCCTTCCTATAAATATAATGGGGCTAAGGCCGACTGAAAAAAATCAATCATCAAAATTAACTTATTTAGCCAAACCCTCTATATTCTACAATCTAGCTCCATCTTGCTACCTATCCCAAAGTCTATTCTTCTCAAATCTCCAATTGCTCGTCGTCTCTCGTCTCTACGGCATTAGAGGACGTTCTAGCTGACCTGCTGAGCATAGGACAAACCGGCGCACGTTCGCCCAGACAAGGCCCTCCTAGGTGTTCGTTGGGTGGCATCTACCAATCTCTGGTGGCGCGTCTCCGAGTGCCACCGCAGGTTGCACATAACGTGCTCAAGGTGTGGCAGCGCGATTCTACGTCGTCAACACTCACCCGTACACATGAATGATAATTTTCATGATTCTTCAAAATTATTATAAACATATATATAGTTCGATCGTGGAGTGGTTTAGTATTAGCATTTCACCGAACTGTACAAAAAACAAGTCACGCACAAAGTATTAATCATGTTTTATCATCTAACAACAATAAAAATACGAATTATATAAAAATTTCATATAAGACGGACAGTCAAAGTTGGACACGCAAACCCAGGGTTTGCCTTTTTTTGGGACGGAGGGAGTACTCCTTTAATTTTCTGCATACATATGACGTGTTTGGTTTGATGTCACTAAAATTTTGGTATTAGCAAAATCTGGTAAGGTGAAGGTTTGCGGGTGTTGTCTGGTTTAATATTTTACTATTTGTTTTTGTGTAAAGTCGTGTGAAGTTCCTAGAAAACAACCATATTTTGGTTGTGTAAAATATGATACTGTATTAGTTTGAGTTATGTTTGGATTAGTTACTACCTTGCCAGCATCTAGTATGGTTGGAAATGATGGCAAAACAAACATACCCATAATGAAAATCAACAATTTTAAATTACAGTATTTAAAACTAGAATTCACGAGGGGATATCGATCATATATACTATCTCCGTTTTTTAATAGATGACGCCGTTGACTTTTTCTCACATGTTTGACCATTCGTCTTATTCAAAAAATTTACGTAATTATAATTTATTTTGTTATGAGTTGTTTTATCACTCATAGTACTTTAAGTGTGATTTATATCTTATACATTTGCATAAAATTTTTGAATAAGACGAATGGTCAAATATGTGAGAAAAAGTTAACGGTGTCATCTATTAATAAACGGAGGGAGTACGCAATATAAACTCCTACTTCTCCTATATTTTTTTCAAGAATCAAGAGATACCACTCCTGTAATGGTGCTAGCTAGACAATATATATATGAATTATTGAGCTGTTCCACAGCACGAGAAAAACCCTAACAGATAGCATAGAAATTTCAACATATCAAGAAGCCAAGAAGAATATACAGATAACGATCTGGAAGCTACCGTGATGGGGACACACTCAGAAGTGAGAGCTAATTAATCATGAAACTTGTCCTACATGGTTAATTTAATTAAAAACAATAACAAACAGCGATTATAAATAGTTGGTAGGGGCCAGAGTTTTCTTCAGCTACACAGAGAAGTTGTTATTTTTAAAGAATGAGAGAGAGAGAGAGAGAGAGAGAGAGAGAGAGGAATATAGAGGCGATTTCAAGGGCTTACAAGTATATAGATTAAGGCTGTGTTCTTCCCTCTCTCATTTTCTGCACGCACGCTTTTCAAACTGTTAAATGATGTGATTTATGTAAAAACTTTATATATGAAAGTTGTTTTAAAAAATCATATTAATCTATTTTTTAAAAAATAGTTAATAATTAATTAATCATATAATAATACGAGCTTCGTTTTACGTGCCAGGGAGGAGGGTTCCGAATACATCCTAATAGCCCTTGGAAAAAAAATATCAGCCGATATATTATGGGATCTCAAGTTTTCAACTCATGTATCCAGAGAAATCCATAATAAAAAATGGCCTAGTTTGGAAGCCAATTGCTACGGCCTGGTTGCAACAGCTTAAAGGCCCATTTGAATCGCAGGATTGAGAAAACGTAGGAATAGGAAAAATGTAGGATTTTGATACGAATGTAAGTGTAAAGCAGAGGATTGTAAAACGCAAGAAAAACACAGGAATGGCCGTTTGATTGGACCACAGGAAAAACGCAGGAATTAGAGGAGAGATAAAAACTGAAAGGAAAGTTTCCATGAGGTTCTACCTCATGCTAAGATTTCCTCCAAAACTTGCATGGCATTAGACATTCCATAGGAATTTCATAGGATTCCATAAGATCCATTCCTTTGATTCAAAGGGCTATATAGGAAAAATTCCTATAGGAATGAAATTCTCTAAAATTCCTATGAATTTCCTTTGAATCAAAGGGGGCCTAAATAGTGTGTCTACTGATGATACTGTTGTTGCCAACTTGAGGTACAGCGGCAGCGCAGCAATCGCTGCCAAACGTAAGCAGCCAATGTATTTAGGGTGAGTTTGAGGAGGAGGAGATCGGGAAGATACGCAAAACGAGGTGAGCCATTAGCATATGATTAATTGAGTATTAACTATTTTAAATTTCAAAAATGGATTAATATGATTTTTTAAAGCAACTTTCCTATAGAAATTTTTTGCAAAATACGCGGAAAACAAGGTGTTTTCTCACCCTATCTCACACGAAGGAACGCAGCCTTAGACGACCATGTATGGAATGCACTCCTAGAAAAAGTACTCCCTCTATTCTAGAATAAAATATATACTAAGGGATTTTAGGTGAATATGATACAGTATAATCCTATAAATTTGGACAGGCTCCGTGACCAGATTCGTAGTACTAGAATCGATGTATAGTACATCTATGGTGAATGTGATACATCATAGTCCTACGAATCTGAACAGGCTCCTTGATTAGATTCATAGTACTAGGAATTATATGTCGTACATCTACTAAAATCTCATATATTTTGGGACGGAGGGAGTACCAGCTAATAGTTATATATAGGTATTGAATTATATTCTTCATGTAAAAATTCTGCAAATTTCCAATCAAATTTCCGATTGCAAAATCTGACGATAATTTGGGCCACACAGCGCCCCCGGCTGGTTAGATTAGCCAGCACTAGGCAATAATTTAAACAAATTACTCAATTAATATTCATACCATAATGTTGGGTTGCCTTGGTGTTTGGGGATATTCATGCTTACTACGGCTTAGCCCAAGCAACAGAAAAGCCCTCGTTCCATTATCGCTTGAGATTATGTGCAGTACACTACGACCAGAAATTGTTCTAAGTACTCTTGTCACAATGTCTCAAAAATTGGAGATAAAGTTAATATATATAATTCTAAAAGTGAACTAACCAGCCGAGCTACCTTTAATTCCCACCCTCATAGATACACACACACAAAGATAATAACCACACACACACTCAAACTTTCTTGACTCTTGATAATCTTAGGCTTACTTATAAGATCAAGAGTCTACTAAGATCAAGAGCTTACTTCTGAGGCTTAACTCTGATATGGTCCTAATTAAGTTACTCTTTCGAGTACCCTTTATTTTTTTTTAATAAGTATTCTCTGTCTTAAAATATACTAATATATACAGCTAATTTTAGGATTCAAATTTATTTCAAAATATAACTACTTCATTCATTTCCTCATCTAAACTAATCACACTTCTTGCCCGATTCAACTTTTTTACATACTTTCTCATCTTAACCAATCACAGCTAGCCATTTCTCACGCACTAAACCTAATTTAAGAAATGGCATGCATAAGTAGTTGTATTTTGAGATGGAGAGAGGACCAGTAATAAAATTTTGGTTTAAGTATTAAATTATATAAACAATGATTAAATTAAACATGCATATTTAAGGTTGTGCCCATATGTTAAATGACATACATACATATATATATATATGTGTGTGTGTATAGAGAATATGTAGGGATGGAGTATTCCCTCCGTTTCATAAAAAAATAATCTAGTACTAGATACCACGCATACTAATACTAGAAACTATGAATTTGAACATATTTCTGTCTAAATTCGTTATATTAGAATGTGTCACATCTAATTTTGGATATTTTTTTTTTTGGGAGGGGAGAGTACATTGCAACCAAGGAGGCATATGAATGGAGAAATTAATTAAAGACTGGCCGAACATAACATGCTTAAATCGTGGGGATGGGACAATGACCGAGCTCCCTGAGGGCTGAGGTTGATGTTTGTTGCAGGGTCATTGAGCGCATTTAAGGCAGTAGGCCAGTATACAGCGCCATGCAGAAAGCTACTCTATCTCTATGTCTATGTGCATGTATACATTAGTACGTGTACGAAATTGCGAATTACGTCAATCTCAAATGTGTGTATTGGAAACGATTAATTAGCTAGAATCCTAAATCTCCAATGTGCAAGAATATTATTTGTCTCACAAGGCAATAGTAGTACACAATAGTACTAATAGTACTAGTTAAGTTAAGTTGATGGAACATATATGCATGGTCTTGTACATTTCCATTATAAATTGGTACGAAAATATATCCAAGAAACAATCTATATATACTCGCTCTCGATGCTACTTTGAGACACACATATATAGGGATGATATTTCAAAACTAAAATTTCACTACTAATTTTATTGATCAACTAGTTTAATTAAACATATCCTTCTATGCCTGGGCTAAATATTTTTAGAGATACATATAGTTGATCAAAATTGTACTATAACATTTTGTTGTGCGTGCAGCCTAAAAAAACCTAAGTTTCTCTTATACTCGATCTAGCTAGCTAGGTTGACTTAAACTTCGATAACAACACAATTAATGATATAGTAGACTAGCTCTAGTAGAGAGAAGCTGTAGCTAAGCTAGAAATCAATGTCATTCACTGCTCTGTAGTAGATCACTACTGACATATAAACTATATATTTTCACCCACTTAATTCGATCACCCAACACACATTGAGTGTGGACTTGTACAAGAGCTTAGCTGCAAAGGAAGAAACGGCCACTCATTATTTAGCTATGCATCTCTCTCTCTCTCTCTCTCTCTCTATCTCCTTGCTCCCAAACAAGCACGCAATAGGAGAGAAAAAAATTTGCCATCTTGCACATACGTGTTCTTTCTTGACAAGAAATGCTACCCCTCATGACGTGGACCTCGGAGCCGTCCCTGTCAGCACCCTAGCTCCCTCTACAATGCTTAGGTGTACCAACACGAGACACCGATATGGAACACTGTTCATCGTCATCTACATCAGAGACACAGGGAGTGCGAAATCATACGATCGGGCGTCGATCTCCGGTACGATAGAGTTGAGTAAGCTTCTGGGTGAACTGGCCGGCCAGCCGCGAAGGTATAGCTATGAGAGGTGATATGGCCCAATATCGAATCAAAACGGACACATCAAAGAAAGGGAAATGGGCACAATGATTGATGGGTCTAGCTCCATGATTGGATCGATCGATCGATCGACTGGATTGGATGGAGAGCAAAGCATGCGCATGTTTGAAAACACCTCATTGGAGCTAGCCATCTTAAGGAAGCTAGCTAAGCTAGCTTTGCTAGAGCCCTAGCAAGATTAGACCATAGTAGATGGAGCCATATGCTATATACTGTATCTTGATGAAGAACAGTGCTAGAGTCGGCTACTTATTGGTCATTTGTACGGTACATAGCACTTAATTACTGGTGGACATTTGAAGCGTAGCTGAAAATTACATGCATCGACGATGGTCTTATCCTGTCCAATGATCACACGACAAGTATATCAGAAGTACTGTGTTGTCATCTTCAAGCAATTTGCATGCACTACTGTGTGTGTGAGTGTGATCGAGTTGCTGGAACTATATAGCAAGGCTTATGGTGTAGTTATTTTAATCTAGTGCAGTATATATTAGGCATGCATTGATTTATGTTTTATCTCATTACCACACCTAGCTAGGCTACAATGGTGCATTTTGGCTTATATACAGGGAGATGGATTGGATTTTTGTTCCTCAAAGGATTTCACTTCTTTTTTTATATATCATCTAAATAGTCATATTTTTTTTGGTAACCCATAATATATCGTCCAGGTAATCATATAGTCCCGTTCGTTTCTTCTTAAAGGAGTGGATTAAAATTTGGATACTCGGGCACGCTTTTCAAACTGCTAAACGGTGTGTTTCGTGCAAAAAACGTTCTATATTAAAGTTGTTCTAAAATATCAGATAATCCATTTTCAAGTTTGTGATAG
>CM020186.1:3423599-3478034 GCA_009805545.1 Oryza longistaminata
TTAAAACTCAATTAATCACACGTTATTATCACCTCCTTTTGCTTGAAATACTTAATCTTCATCTTCAGGAGATTCAAACACCAGTATCAAATGAGATCTGATACTGGATACTAAACTTGATACCTATGTACTCCCTCTGTCTAAGAATAAGTTTTTTCGTTCCTTTCGTTTGTCTAAAATAAGTTCATTTTTCAAAAATCATTGCACCAGAGTTTGTAAGTAGAGGATAAATGCATCATGAGTAGATAAAGTAGAGAATAATTGCATTGAAATTTGATAAAGTGAGAGTATTTTAATCTCTTTGATTTTTTATTGATATGCATAAAATCAGTGGCGGATCCACTGTTGGGGCTGGTTGGTGCGCCAGCCCCACCTCTAATCCCTGCTTCTAATTAATCATTAACAAGTCTAATTAGTCATTAGTGAAGAAATTTCCGGATGGCAAGGATGCAGGCTGCCTCAGTACTTCTACTGCCCAAACTGATAAAACAAAACATACTCCGAGTATACATAATAATATATTCACAGATAGAGAAAGTATTGGGAATATTTTAATATAGCCACAAATCAAAATAGAGAAAGTTCTTTTGATCATGGTTTTCATTAGAAAATACTTTAGTTGATATATCTTTATTTGTTTTAATCATATTATATTTTTTACCCTAGCACCCCCTCAATTTACACCCTGGATTCGCCACTACATAAAATAGGTGAAAAATAAACTTATTTTAGAACGAAAGAGTATTTGATCGCACTTAGACATCTAGCTAGCTGTTTGGCACCTACTTCTTCCGTTCTGTAATATAGCACCCTAGAATCGATTGGATGAGAAATTTTATGGTACGTATATTATGAGATGGAGGAAGTACATACACAACCCATGGGTCGCTAGCTGGAGGCTATAATAAGCTGATCATCCGTTGGCATCTCGCCTGCTGTACCACACACACAACAGCACACGCTCCAGCCCACTCTCCCCACCGACGAAACGCCGTACGTGCCAAAATCAGACCTCACCGTCGCCATCGCCGTCGCCTCTCCGGCCGTGTGCCCACAAAATTATTGATCCCCTGTGGCCATGGCGACGCGAGAGACGACGGACGGCGAGAGCCTAGCTAGGCCGTCGACGGCGAGCTCTCTCTCACTCGCTCGCGGTCATGGCTGCCGCTATAGCTAGCTGTGCATTGCTGACTTGCTGCAGGCAGTGGTGCCCTTTCTGAAAGGTGTCTCCTGGCATTTTGCGCGGTAGTACTGCTGTCTCAAGATAATGCAGCTAAGCTAAGCTTCTATCTGCCTCTCACTGCCGTGACCAATCGACAATAATTAATCAATGAACTATAATTATATACTCCATCTGTACTCGTAAAGGAAGTCGTTTTCGACAGTGACACGGTCTCCCAAAAACAACTCTGATTTCTTGTCTATATAAAAATATTTATTGAAAAGTGATATATGTATATTTTTATGAAAGTATTTTTCTTTTTTTTTCTTACGTAAAAAATGAAAGTATTTTTTTAAGATAAATATATTCATATAATTTTTACATTTTCAAACTCAATAACTTTAGAGTTATTCAAGATTTATATTTTCAAGGTTTGACTTAAACATTGTTCTAAACGACTTCTTTTACGAGTACGGAGGGAGTATATATATAATTGATTGATTGATGTATACTCCAAGCTAATAAGTAGGAGTATATCTGCATCATTGTGTACTTGCATGCCCCCTGATTGGGGTTTCAGAAGACGCAAATGTAACGGGTGTAAATTACTAGTATATCAATTGTATGTACTGTACATGATTGGCAAGGTTAGCTGATGGAGAAGAATGGATAGATAGGCCGGGTGGCTAGGCTGATTGATTATTGATTGGGAAATAAATTAAGTTTGTTCATGTCGTAGTCTCCTCGTGTTTATTTGCTACCTTAATTATTAATTATTAGTCGTATGGTAGTGTAAAGAACTGCCTAATTAGCATGCAGCTAATCATCGTCTGCTTGTTCATTCAATTTCATTATTTATTTATTCGATTACATACAAGGCATACGCATGCTCTTTTTTCGGTTTAATTGATTTCTTACTCAGATCAACATGAATCTTGTTTATGTCAAGTAGGTATTTATTTAGCACAAAGGTATAAATCCAAACAGTAATTTTCATGTGTATTTAGAATATATTTTTTTGTGTAATGGCCGGCGTATGACGTGCCGTGGATTTATCCAACTGCTAAGGGTATTAATTCCAATTTTATCACCCAAAAAAATCATATACTCATAATATTGGTGTAATATGATAAAATCATGTAGCGCAGGGGCAAAGCCAAGCCTAGGATAAATTAGGGCTCGGTTTTTCTCAGACCAAACGCTAGTCAATATGGGACTATTCAACAGTTTAAAATTTACATAAAAACTTGTTATATATATGATGACTACGGAAATAGATTAATTAAACGCTTACGCATTTTCTGGCTCTACTCCATAGCATGCTAGTTATTATAAATGGCGGAAAACTGAGCTGCCAATGAATAACCCCGGCTAACGCTTATATATTTTTCCATTCGATTACACAAAAGCAGGGGCGGATTCATCGTTGGGGCTCGTTGGACTTGGGGCTAGAGCCCAGCTCCATCCCGGCAGACCCACGCCCTGCATGCAGAGCTGCAGCTGCACAGCTTCGGGAGAGGAGTAGCGTGAAGCAAAAGGGCAGAACAACCAGGTCGCAAGGAAGAAGGAGCAAACAAAGACAACATGTCATGGTCCAAGTGTGATTAGTGGACTAATTGGCTGCTAGGCCTTCATTATTAAGTTATTAGTTTTTGCTTTTTTTTCCTACTTCAGTGGATGGAACGATCATGGGATTAGGGAAGCCAGTGGTTTTTACTCCCAAAGTAATCCAACAATTCAACAATTGTGTTATTGAATTTGTGGTTGTGCCTTTATAGTATTATATCTTTCATCAAAGGAAAGCATTTTCATCCCTCGAGGGGATATCTTCTCGTTTTGTACATATCATCTAAATAATCATAAAAAAATTGATTAATATAAAATATATCGCTCCACAAACATGCAAGTTAAAATTTAATTTCTACAGGTTGTAAAAGAATAACAAATATAATTGCGAATGTACGATAACTGTTTTCAATTTAATTTGTTATTTTTTTGTAACTTGTAGAAGTCAAATTTGGTCCTCTATATTTGTGGAGTGATATATTTCATATGTTGTCAATTTTTTTCAAATTATTTAAAACTATTTAGATGACGTGCTAGCATCCATCATACTTCATAAAACACATTAGGAATGAGCACCCCTATATTTTCATTCTAGATTCGCCACTGCACAAAAGACGTACACATGTTCTTATCCGCTTATTTTCTGCTCTGAAACTCGTTTGTGTCACGCAAGTGCATAAATGACGTACAAGTACGATGCTGAAGAAGACAGAAAAACTAGCTTAGATGTCGAGGAATGAGTTTGGTGCTATGGACAGAATACTTGCCACATATATAATATATACTAATTAAGCTTGACACCTAGTTAGAGTGTGCTAAGCAAACTTGATTGATACTGTTTGATTTTTATTTTTCGACACAACCATGTGTATTTACGCTTGCGTGACACAAACTGAATTCCAGGTTATAGGAAATTATATAAGAAAGCAGCCTAACTAACTAAAGAAGCGGAGTGATTAAATTCTTATATATATCGGCTACAGCCCTACATGTACCTTTCCAAGCGTGACCATGAACACATAATAATTTCTCCGAGTTTGGAAGCGAACCTTCTAATTGGAGTACTCAAGTAATTTATTATCAGCGAAAGTACTACGTTGACATTAATGAATTGAAAATTGGGATTTAAATCCCCCCGTTACGTTCATTGATGTAGAAATCAGCCTAAGAGACTGTGACAAGTACAGTAAAGTATATCATAACCGTTATTGACATATGTTCTCCATTTCTAAGAGTATTCTCAGTCCCCATCCTAATTAATTGGATACTCTATATATCCCATTAAATTCACCGACAAATAATATGGCAGCTGTGATTAATATACTTAGAGAGAGACGAGGGGGGTGGGGGTGGGGAGGAAAGAGTTGAGATTTTCACTAGAAAATAGGCGTGCACATTGGCCTGCCCATAGGCTAATCATGGATTTATTAGACTCAATAGATTCGTTTCGCGAATTAGTCCAAGGTTATGGAATGGGTTTTGTAACTAGTCTATATTTAATACTCTAAATTAGCGCCCAAATATCCAATGTGATAGGAACTAAAGTTCTTGGATCCAAACACCCCAAGTCCTATGCGAGAGAAGAGTAGGCGAGCTAGCAGGAACTTGACACTCTACAACGCTCTCTCTCTCTCTCCATCGATGAGTATTTTTTTTGTGTGTGTGTTTTTTTTCCACCCTTAGTAAAATACTACTCCGTACTGCATTTATCTTGAAGTTTAACGTGCCACGTGGACCAATCAAACGTCAGCCGAATGGCCGGCTTTAGAAGATATGATGATAAGACCCAACTTTAACGCAAAATCCAACCAAGAAGTTAAGACATCATCAAATTAAGGGCATGCTTTCTGAGAAACTACTGGTTAATAGTCAGTTTTTGAGAATTTGGAGAAGTTAAGTTTAGCTTCTAAATCATTTTCTGGATTCTACAATTACAGCTTTGCAGAACTTTGGTAACATGTTAGAGCACCACAGAAATTACACATTCAAAATACCGTTTGTTGAGATTTTATTTCGGTATAACTTGTAGTAGTATTACGTAGTACCTTTTTTTTTTCTTTTTGAATTTGAACTGTAGTTCTTTTCCTTTTGATTAAAAGTTATGTATGTTTTGATTTTTAAATATAAGTCTTTTTTCTTTTAATATATTAGGATTTTCTAAAAAAGGGCGGACTCAGGTTGTGTGCCATGGCCCTGAGGCTGAGTATCAAAGCCCGGGGCTGATAATTATCTCTTAGGCTTAATATACAGTGGGCTGGTCTGGGCCAATGGGCCTGACCCAAACCTGGATCCATCCATGATTATCTAGATTTCCTGTGATTGAAATTTTAGTCACTTTCTCACCCTTTGAATGGTAATTCAATGGTTCATGTCACTCCCACTATTGATTATTCAAAAACCAAGGTCAGTTCTTAAATACTCTAACCTAAACATATAAAAGGTTAAACAATGAATTACACTAACCTAAACATAGAATAAAATTTCAATTTATAAAAAAAAAATACAAATTACATATAAAAGTAGTAAAACTCGGATAAAAATAACATAAAGCTATATACAGTGACAATATAGCTGCTACAGTGAATTAAACTTACACACTACATAGTATTAATACAGTTTTAAGCTTAGTATAGAGTACAAATTTAGGTAACTAAAAAATTGTAAATTCTCATGCATATGGAATCTAGCATCTCCTCTCTTTTTTTTGTCTTTTATGCCGGTATGTGATTGTTTTATTTTTTTTTTTTTGCTTCTTTTCAGTCCGTTTGTGTGTGTTTTTTTATAAAATAAAATTCTTGTCCTTCCCCTGTCGCAGGAACTAGAACTCTGGAAGTTGCATGATTGTCGTGAGAGAGCGTCACAAAATATTTGATTTTTCTAAACTTTATTTTTTAATGTTTTCTCTAGAAGTACTCCATCTATTCTCTGTCTAGATTCGTAGTTTAGAATATATCCCATCCATTGAACCCATTCATAAATCTGGATAGTCCAGATTCATAGTCCTAGAGATTTAGAATGTACCACAACCATCCAAAACACTTTATATTTTAGGATGGAGAGACCAGTTTAATTTTTTTTGGACTTAGGCCGTGAAAAAAAAACCCCTTTGTTTATTTATCTTCACAATGCTTATGGTTGACCAGAGCATATTTTAAGAATGTGGATAAAAATATCATATTTTAAGTTTTTGGCCAATTTTTGGTTGTTTACAATTTTATGTTTATAATATAATAGTATTTCAGAATTTTTGTTCAATTTTTAAAAGTTTTTGTCCTAGAGGTATTTTGGTAATTTGGACAAATTGTACAACACTAATAGAGGCTAACCCGACGGTGATGGTAAATTGTAGAAGTTAAGCAAAAGCAATGGTATATTGTAGAACGTGACAAAGTCAGTGGCAACTCGTAGACATGCGACAAATTCAGTGGAATATAATGAATTCTCTCTTCTAATATACTACTCAATCTGTTTCAGGTTATAAGACGTTTTGATTTTAGTCAAAGTCAAACTACTATAAGTTTGATTAATTTTGTAGAGAAAAGTAGTAATATTTTTAACCCAAGCCTAGTATATTATGATAATTTATTTAATTATAGGTTTCACTAAACTATGCTGGTGTTGTAAATATTACTACTTTTTTCTATAGAGTTAGTCAAACTTAAAGTAGTTTGACTTTGACCAAAGTCAAAACGTTTTATATTATGAAACGGAGGGAGTAGTCACCACCGTCACTGTGTTGTCACAGGATAAGTAAATAGAACAAATCTACATTGCCAGAGTCGCTAGCTTGAATCTCAATGCCAAATTCAAGATGAGAGTGAATTGAATTCGAATAAAATTTCTTGTGTTTTTGGGGTGACTGAAATGTAGCAAACTCGTAGAGCTTAATATGCAGTTTAACATGGCTTTTTGCCAATAAATATTTTCAGATTTGCAGAATTAACTAATTTGTCTTTTTTAATAACGCGTTCACATTTTTCATTGCTTCCCTTCACAGAGTATATAATGTAACATCGTTTGGCAGGTTTCATGATCCACCACAAACCAACACAAAGCTTGTATTCATGGTACATATACGCTGTTCATCGTTCATTCATAAAAGAACAAGAATGTGTTCATTGATGTAGGCTGAATTCAATTTCATTATCGAAAAAAAAAAAGAGCAGGTATATTCCTCATGTATTATCAATGTTAAATCACAGTAGCAAGCAGAGTACGTAAGAACACAATTATAAAGAAGCTGGAAAAGTTATTGTCAGATCTAGCTGAAAAGCTATATTAACATGATTTAATTTACTTTAATACTAAGGCTGTGTTTAGTTCAGCTCAAAGTTTGGATTTTGGTTGAAATTGGAGATGATGTGACTGAAAAGTTGTGTGTGTATGACAGGTTGATGTGATGGAAAAGGATTAAAGTTTGGATCCAAACTTTGGATCTAAACACAACCTAAAACAGAGAGATCTTGTTACAGAATGCATGATATATCCCCAGCTTTCAATTTGACCTGCTAAAAGGTCTCATCGGTCGTCTCATCCTGTCCTAGAAATGTGACCGAAATCTCTCTCTTTGGCAGTAAACCGAAATTGATTGACAGTGTCATTTGAAATGAAAAGAAGAACAGAAAGGCATATTTTTCTTTGCCAATTGAACCAGACAAGTAACTGTCTGCTGATGCAGAGGCTGATGGTTAATATAATCATCTTCCATTAGAAAAGAAAAAAACAGTGTCTACCTGATGGTGATAAGCGGCCGGTTTAATTAATTAATTAATGCAAGCCTGAGATTAACATATAGCTTCCCCTAGACAATTAATATTTATTTTGTAATTATTCACAATATCAGACAACCAGACACGCATGACAGCATGAGGCAGCTGCAAGTAAGCTAGCTAGCTAGTGATCCAAAACATGTACTAGCGAGCACTAACACATTTGCATCTCCCTGTCACCACTCACGGGACATATCGATAGATCGACGATCGATCACGGAATTTGTCTGAAAACCCAGTTGCAGCTTGCATATTATTGTCGCATAACGCAAGTGGTGATCGATCGCGAGCTGATGAGAATTAGACAGGGCGGCGTCACAAAAGTTCACGTGCTTAGCCAATTAATTAATTAATTAATTCTATAAGGAAGTAAGATATCTGAAGTGTTCATCGTCAACTTAATTAAATTAGCGAGTTTTAAAATAGTCAACCAAGTTTATAAAAAAAAAACAACATTTTCAATACCAAACAGATCGATATATTGTAAAAATATATTTAATAATAGATTTAATGAAATTAATTTGGTGTTGTAGAGATGCTATTATATTTATCTATAAATTTGATCAAACTTAAAAGTGTTTGACTTTGTAAAAAACCAAACAATCTTACTTATAAAGTTATAAGTAAATATGTTTGACTTTGTAATTACATTCTGAAACGGAGGGGGAGTAGAATCCTACTCCAGCTCCCAATACCCAGCTACATGTATGGTATTTTCTTTTGCTTTAATTTTGTCCTCACCAGCTACATATATATGTAGGGTTATTACGTTTTAGACATCGCTACTTTTGTCTATATCCCTAAATAACTCATTGTTAAGCTAGCTACCAAGTAGCACATTATCTAAAAAGCTACTTAGTAGCAATTAAGTAGTATTATATATTATTTTGGGCTTTTATATATTCTTGCTCTCATATAAAATTAAATAAAACTAGCCGTCAACCCGTGCGTTGCACGGTCTATTTATTATGACATGTCATAAATAATAATTTCAACGGATATCTTATAAATTATAATTATTTGGTTCAAAAGACACTTCACATCGATTGTTACTTGCTATTATTAATCTCTAAAAATTACTTAGTTTAGGTTATTAGATAGGAACATATTTCTTAATTATGAAATTATAAAATTAAATTCTAGAAAAAGAAAAAAAAACTAGAGTTCGTGGTTGGTTTACGGTACTTTATAAGTTTTTAAGAACTACACAATTGGTTAGATTTATAGCTCTAATTTCAAAATTAATATTTGAAAATATATTGTGTCAATTATACCATGTTTTAAGAATTATGGTATTCAGAATTAGAATTGATAAGTATAGAGTTGTACTCATAATTGAGTCCAACTTTACTGTTTTTAAATTCATTAATTATGGGTATTTAAACTTATAATAATTACATTATGAATTTATAAATTGCAATAGATGAGTTGTACCGTACCTAACATTTAATACTGTTATTTTAACCTATTCAATTGTTATTTTAGTCATTGAGGACTTGTTTGGATCTGACTGATGGCATTAATTAGCTAGGATGACAATCGAGCCTTTGCATCTGCTGGTGACTGCATGGCCGGTGACCGATGAATCGATCATGCATCTTGCCACGCTGGCCGCTTCTTCCTTCTCTACATCTCCCGATTGATGCCCAACGTGTTGCAGGCGTGGCTGATTATCGTCGATCTATTCCTGCGTCGTGAAAAAGATCTAATCGTGTCCCATCGCCATATGACTGCCGAAATCATCTTTTCTGTCGCGTAATATTTCTCCCATCTCCTCCTTCACGAAGTATTTTAAAGGTGGCCCACAAAGTTACACGCGGGTTAAATTTACAATCTACGATGACTATAATATCAATTACTTATTAATCAATGGTCAGATTTTTCTGGTTAACGTGGGAACTCGTAGAAAGTGTCAAATTAGTATATGATGATGACGTGGGAACTCGTAGAAAGTGTCAAATTAGTATATGTATAGATGTATAGATGTATATATGTATAGATGTATAGATAGATGTATAGATGTATAGATAGATAGATAGATAGATAGGTATAGATAGACAGATAGGTAGAAAGATAGATGTTATCCTTTTTGGCCGACAAAACCTGCTGCAATATACTAGGAGAATGGCAGTTACGTAGCCTACCAATCTTCCCGTGCCTCTAATTCGGATTAAAATCTGGAATTTTTTTCTAGCTAGGACAAATAAATATAGCCAGCAATAATTCAGGTATATTCATCATGTCGTGGATTACTGCATTGGCATTGCATTGATCTGCAAGCTAGACTGCAAAATCTTCTAGATCGAGCTTGAATGCTCGCTTGTTTGTTTCTGTGTACGCGTAAGTTTTGGAGCAAACGGATGACCGATCGAGTTAATTCCATTAATTGATTGACAGAAGGTTACAAAAAAAAACCTAGCTTTCGATCTTTACACATCCAACAAGGTCCCATTTTGTACGATGGATTCCCATGGAATTTTCGTAGCTAGGAAGCAGCTAACGCATCCAATGAGATTGGATATTTTCGATCTTTTGAGTAATTTTATGGTTTTTGGGCATGTGTCGTGAGATGCCACCTAGCTCCTAATTAATATTTTACCTCGGAGAAGGTACCAGGGAGTACTAAAATTTACACAAGAAATTACCCTAGCATTGCCTCTTCTGAAGGATCATATATTGTTTTCTTTTACACATATATCCATATTATGTAGATTTATTTAGATAAACTTTTAAGCTTGGGCTCCTTTGGATTGAAGGATTCTCATAGAAATTTTCCTAACTTGCACTACTATAGAAAAGGCGATTGGTTCTGGTTGGAAATTCCAACAGACACCCCGTAGGTGGCACCTTTGAGGAATAATTAAAGTTGTTGGTTTAGGAACCGACATCTTTAAGGTTGCAAGAATGCAAAAAAAAAGCAACAACTTGATGCATCGGCTCGAATAGAGCAGCTAAGATCACCATCATCCCCATCACCCAAGAACACAATCACATAATCAACATTGAAAAACAAAATCAACATCCAGCATACTATCCGCAGAGTACACACACAGAGAGATGATCAAAATCAACAAAATCACACATAACAGAACACACAGTGAACGCCATTGTCGCCGTTGTTGCCATCATCAAGCAGGTTGCCCCCGTGGTCACGGTGGCGGATCCGGGCCACCCCTGAGCGTGCAGCAGAGGATCAACCCACCCTTGAGCTCACGGCGGTGGATCTGCTCACGGTGATGGATCTGGCCATCCCTGAGTGCGGAGCGCACGCCTCTCACATGGTTATCGCACGTCCACCCCACATCTGGCGCCTACTGAACTCATGGATTTCGGTGATTCCAAGCGGCAGCGACGGATGAATGACAGATGAGAGGTGGATGAGAAGCCGAAGATGGAGGCGGCATCGGTCTTGCCCATGGTGATTGGGGTGGAGGAGGAGAACAGCAGATGGAGAGGGGAGGAAGAAGGGAGATGGGCGAAGAAGGAGGGGGCGATGGGAGAGACGGGGGGCGCTAGTAGATAAGGATGTCATTTGCTCGGTCGGCTCTGCCAATTTTTTATTATTATTATAGGTGTCGGTTTTTTAAACAGACCGATAACTATAATTATGTGTGTCAGTCTTTTATAAACTAACACATATAATATATTGTAGGTACCGGTTATTTAGAAAAAAATATGTATATGTACCAATTTTTATCTAGAACCGGCACCTATATATAGGTGCTTAAAGGTGTTGGGTTTTTTTTTTCACACCCCGTGGAGGTGGAAAACGGTCAATAGGTGCCGATTTAAATGAATTGGCGCACATGAGCCGTCCCCTATTAGGGTTTCTGTAGTAGTGTTGGTTGTTTGGAACATAGAATTCGGAAGTTGATATATATTCCTTTGAATTGCTTTCCCAAAAACCAATTCCATTGTACAGAAAATTTACACATGAGCTTAAACCTCATTTTATTTTTGCTTTGAGAAGCCCAACGCATCTTCTCGCTTCATCTCTCATCTCTCTAGAAAGCTATTTCAAATTCCTTTGATATTTTCCTGTGAGACATCCAAACATATCATCTTTTAAATTCCTTTGTTTTGAATTCCTGTAGGATTCATCTACATACATGACATTTCAATCATATGGTTTTCCTATTCTCGTGTTTTTAAAATCCTCCGTTCCAAATTGAGTAGCGCTGATAATTTGATTCAGTTTCAAGGCCCCTTTGAATTGCAGGAATAAAAAAATAGAGGAATAGGGAAAATGCGGGATTCTAAAAAGAATGTAAGCGCAAAACAGAGTATTACAAGATATAGGAAAAACACAGGAATGACTGTTTGATTGGATTGCGGGAAAAACACAGGACTCGGATGAGAGAGAGAGACTCAAGGGGAGATTTCCAAGAGATTGGAGTTCTTGCTAATTTTCCTTCAAAATTTCTATAGGATTGTCTATTACATAGGAATTTCAAATGATAACATAGGATTCAATCATTTGTTTCAAAAGACTTCATAAAAAAAATTACTATAAGATTGAAATCCTCCAAAATTTCTATATTTTTCCTCCAAATCAAAGGGACTCTCATAGAAAATATTAGGCCGTGTTTAGATTCAAAATTTTTTTTTCAAGCTTCCAACTTTTCCGTCACATCAAATGTTTAGACACATGCATGAAGCATTAAATGTGGAAAAAAAAAAACCAATTGCACAGTTTGCATATAAATCGTGAGACGAATCTTTTGAGCCTAATTACCCCATGATTTGATAATGTGGTGCTACAGTAAACATTTACTAATGATGGATTAATTAGGCTTAATAGATTCGTCTCGCAGTTTACAGGCGGAATCTGTAATTTGTTTTGTTATTAGTCTATATTTAATAATTCAAATGTGTATCCGTATACTTAAATTTTTTTTTTGGCACACGAATTAAACACAGCCTTTTAGTCATATAATTGGTCAAATTAAAGTCACATTTAAAATACCATACCAATATTGAAAACGAGGTGTAAGCAATTAATAATAATATATAGTACAGCATGCTGGTGAGACTAGCTCATCTCTCATCAGTATATAGTACTGTACTGTACGTGGTACTTTTAGTAGGCGCCACACTGACGTAACAGGTGAGAGTAGATACATACAAGGACGCTGCCTTGAACAGTTGAAATTAAGTAGATACATACAAGGGGCTTATTGCTAGCTAGCTAGATTTTCAGGAAGGTATCCAAGCTGGCCAAGACAAAGAGCATGTCTATACCTGCTAGCAGCTAGGTGCATTAACCTGTACAATATTCATCACAATCTGGGAGAACAGTCATAAGTACAATTGGTACAAATCTCCATTGCATCTGGGCACGCATATTGCAGGAGAAGACAACGGACATCAGGGAGCAGGATCTATGTATGTCGATCATCCGATAACGATCTCTACCTAGCCAGCTGCTAGCTGTTTCATGCTGGCTGCTGGTTCAACTTGCAGTACTAGCAGCTAATTCAGCTTGTCGACTAGAAATCTATATATAAAATGAGACATGTAAGTCTATCTAGATTTATAGTACTAGCTAGAATATATATCTCATCCAGTATTATTCTTTCCGTCTTATAATAAGTTCATTTAATTTTGAGTAATTATTGCGTCCAAGTTTGTAAAAGTAAGAAATAATTATATTGGGAGTAGGTAAAGTGAGAAATAATTGCATTGGGATTTTATAAAATGGGAGTATTATAGTCTTTTAGTTTTACATTGATATGTGTAGAATGTGAAAAATGAACTTATTCTGAAACAGAGGGAGTATGTTAATTTCTTATATTTTGGGAGGAAGTAGTACATGTTAATTGGCAACGTATAGGTTCATATCAATTGTATAATCTCATCTAGACTTCTCATTTTGTCTTGAGTAGAGAGACAGCTTTCCCGTTCAAAAGAAGAATGAACTGGATCGATCCGCGTGATTAGTAAATTAACAGCAAAGCACAAGTACATGTGTATATATGTTCAAGTTGCCGTGTGTTTGCATATATTCATGCAGATTCTATGTTTGGATCTGTTTGGCCAGTGGCCAACTGGCTTGGAGATCGATGTACGTACAATTGGTATGCTCACTCACGGGCATGCAGAGACCGGCGTGATGAAAAGTTGTAGTACAAGAGTATATGCATGCATGACGTACGATGTCGATCGACCAGTTCGATCATCATATATATGGAATCAAAAGTTTGTAGTTGTTGTGTTCTTTTTGTAAGGAATGTTGTGATTGATTAAGAAGAGAATATAGATGGATAAATTGTTTCGTATAAATTTTAAAGACTAAAGTTATTATTATAACGGAGGAGTAAATTCATATGTTAATTTGTGCCCCCTAATTGTTACTACAAATTATATATACTTAGTCATTCGGTATTCAAAAGAGGTAAAAAAAAAGGGAAGGGACGCGCCTACGGATCGATAGTCTGATCTGGGGCTGGGGAATCGGGCGCTGACATCAACATGACGTCAGCGCCCGATTTACGTGCAAAACTACTTTAAACTGAATTTTCTTTTAAATTACTTATCCAAATTATGATCCGATTATACCATTAAATTGTTGCAATTAAATCTTCAAAACAAGACCATACATGAATATATTCCGACGAAAATTTTTTTAGCTTATTACTGAATATTTTTAAATGATGCACGATGTTCCACCAGGTATATCGGAATTGTTTCACTAAGTAAATCGAAAATGTTTCACTTGTTTAAATCGGATGTTGTTTCACTTATATAAAAACAATGTTTCAGCAAATAGCGAAAGAATGTTGCAGTTCACTGCAACATTTGATCCATACATAGTGAAACATTATAAGTACACTAGGTGAAACCTTTTTTGGTGGAACAAAAAAATAAAACGAATTCCCTTAATAGGGGGGTTTCCAAAATATGTGGATTTTTTTGTTGCAATAGAATATTTCAGTTCACTGAAACATTAGATCTATACATAGTGAAACATTGTGAGTAAACTAGGTGAAACATTTTTTGTGGAACAAAAAATAAACCAAATTTCCTTAATAGAGGTTTCCAAAATATATGGTTAATTTGTTGCAATTGCAGGTGGGGTAGACACTATGGTTGGACCCAGCGGCATGCATGCATGCGCCTAGGGGGAGGGCCGCGCGGGGGGAGCGCCCGATCCGGCTCCCCCGCGCCGGTCGCCTGGTATCATTTTCCAAAAAAAAATAAAGAGGGAATATGTAATTAAGTATACGTAGAATTATAAATGGTTGATAAATAGCCGGCTGGCACACATGATTTTATCAGATGAAAATATATATATATATATACTCGTACACTCTCACGAATACACACATGTACAGCTGGCTGCTAGCTCTGATAAATCTTGGCAGGCAAAGGCAGTGGCAGAGCAAGCGAAGTATACTCCCTCCGAAGAAAAAAAACAACCTAGCATGGATAAGACATTACCTATGTCTTGGTTCGTTGTCATAGGTAATGTCTCATCTATATTAAGGTTGGTCTTTTTTTTGAACGGATGGAGCACATACTGGTAGTAGTACCTTCGATTTAGAATATTATTAGTAAAGATGAGATATAGTTTATTTTAGGACGACGAATCTAGACATGCCTACTCTCTCCGTCACATAAAAAAACTAACCTAGAATGAGGTGGAATGTTTTCTATTCCAATGAATCTGGATAAGGCTTTGTCCAGATTCATCGTTTTAGAAAACATCTCATCACATTTGTAGATTAGCTTTTTATGAGATAGAGGAGTACTCCCTATGTCCTAATTTAAGTGCACTTGTGGGTTTTGGTACACAATGTTTAACCGTCCGTCTTATTTGAGATTTTTTTATGATTAGTATTTTTATTGTTTTTAGATGATAAAACATGAATAGTACTTATGTGGGACTTTTTTATTAACCTTTTTTCATAAAATTTTTCAAATAAAACGAACTGTCAAAAATTGAATACAGAAACCAAAAACTGCACTTAAAATAAGACGGAGGGAGTAGGTCCCAACATTTTGAGACATTAGGAAGTACAATGCATACATTAGGGTCCTGTTCAGTTGCCACACAAAAAATTTACACCTTATCACATCAAACGTTTGAACACCTTCATGAAGTATTAAATATAGGCTAAAAAATAACTAATTGCACAGATTGTGACTAATTTGCGAGACGAATCTTTTAAGCCTAATTGTTCCATGATTTGACAATGTGGTGCTACAGTAAACATTTGCTAATGACGGATTAATTAGTCTTAATAAATTTGTCGTCTGTAATTAGTTTTTTTATTAGTGCCTAAACCCCTATACGACACCCTATATAATACCTGATGTGACATGCTAAAACTTTACACAGCTGAATCTAAACAATCCAACAGCCCCTAGATCTATGGGATGGAGAATGATTCTACCTGCGACAACTCAGGTGTATGTATCGTCCCACGAGCCACGCCAGAGACAGCCGTCTGCATATGCAGCTAGCCGAGTACTCCAATATTCATACTAAAAATTAATCTATCTTATTTCTATTTTAAATATTTTTTTATTAGAATTCGTGAAAGTAAGAAACAAATACACTAAAAAAATAAAGTAAAGAACAATTTTATTAGGATTTGGTAAAGTGAAAAGTATTATCTTTTTGTTTTTATTAAAAAACAAAAGTGTAGTATGAGCTGAGTGAAAAATGAATCGAGGTAGGTCCGAAGGTAGCACAGGGCTTGTATTGTTGCCCCGTGCTACATATACTACTAACAGAAAGCAAATAATCAAGCGGCAATTAATCTGGTCAGGTTTAATTTCCAGTAATGCAATAGTGATCACACTGTCCATTGAGATATATTCAGTACACAGGAACTGATCGATCATCAAAGACGATGATCGATCGAGATGACACGTACGGAGGCCTCGAGTAATACTCTATAATAAATTCATTTTTATATAATTATTGAATTGGATTTTGAGAAAGTAGAGTAGTAGTATAAGTGTATTCTGAGTTGATAAAGACGAAATAAAATTGTATTGGGATTTCAATAAGTATACGTATTATATAGTTTTTTGTGGTTTTTATTAGTTTTTCTGTGATGGATAAAAGATAAATTTATTTTTGGTGCGGGGGATGTACGTACAAAGCTTAAGGGTTGTTCAGATTGATGTCATTTCAAATCATACCATTTTTTTTGGTAAAATTGTCAAAGATATACGTTCATTTAGTTTTTTTTTTACTAAAGTTTGGTAGATATATAAGAAATTCGGCCAAAACTTGACAATATTGTTAAATTGCAAAAATTTGATAAGGTTTATTTGGCTATAATATGAACCGTCCCTTAATTAATTTACGCATTAGATCGCATCACTAATACAGGATAGATTTTCCTGGACGCCCCACCTTTTGTTTCCATGTTGTCCGTAAGTGGAACCGCACGGAAAAATAGGGGGACCAGCGCCGGGTTGTTGCCCGCATGGGAAAGTGCATTTTCCCGTGCGGGCATCTTAATCCGACCGCACGGGATAATCCTTATTATCCAGTGCGGTCAACTTAAGAAGACCACATGGAAAAATCGATTTTCACGTGCGGGCCTCTTAAGTGGACCGCACGCGAAAATACTCTCCCTCCTCTCTAATTTTTTCCCTCCCACCACTTCAAAATTTTTATCCTTATCCTTATTTCAACCTATCCTCTCCTCTTCTCTCTCTCACATCCCCCCTCTCTCTCTCTCTCATTTCTCTCTTCCTCTCCCCCTCTTTTTCTTTCTCTTCCTCTCTCTCACCGCGAGCGGGGGCAGCGGGCTGATGAGGAGGCGCCGGGCCGATCTGGCCACCGCCGCCCTCCCCCGTCCCGATCTAGCGGCCGCAGCCCTCCCCGGCCTTCCTCCTCTACGGATCCAGCGGCGGCGGACCTCCGCCGCACGGATCTGGAAACGGCGACGGAGAGGGCGGTGGATCGACCACGGCGACGCGATGACGACGAGGTGGTGCGCGACGGCGGCCACCCCCCGCGGATCCAGCGGCGGCGGACCTCCGCCGCACAGATCTGGCAACGACGACAGGAGCGGGAGATGACGTGGGCGTCGGATCCGGCCACGGCCACGGCCACGGCGATGGGAGGGCGGCGGCGGCGGCGACGGCTAGGGTTTCGTATTTTTCAATTTTGTTTTTTTTCGATTTTATATTTTTGGCGACATAATTAAGCACCCGCACGCGAAAATCCGATTTTCGCAAAATAGTGATTTTTACAGACAAATTGTTTCAGACGGACTGAAGGTCCGCACGTGAAAATCCGATTTGACCACACAGGAAAATCTATCATATAGTAGTGCATGCACTCATCATACAAGCTGTGTACTACTCGAGTACTCGACAGGGATCCAGTACGTACAAACAATTAGTTCTAAATAATACGCACCACAATATGTACAAATACTACTGTGCTTCCTTAATTAGGCTTACACTGTACTACCACATGTGTGCTGTGTTTGCCCTTACGGCCTATCCTCTTCTGTTATAGAAAAACCAACTTTTAGCTATAAAGCTTAATATAAATTATTATCTTGATTTGTAGCTTAAAAAAGTGCAAGTTCTCATTATTTTACTTATGCTTATGCTTATAAAATATTTTTAAATGTAATTTTAAAGTTGATTTTATTATTTACTAAATCATAGTTTATTTTACAATATTTACTTCTAAATCGCTCATGACACATTTATCTACATTTTTTTTCTTATAAACAATAAGGACAAGTATACGAATAAATGAAACGATGAGGCTGCCAATATATTCAGATTTATCTTTAGAATTAGATCGTTTAAGAAACTATGTAGATTCATCTTTAGAATTAGAAAAGGAAAATTGACAAAGGGAGTACTTCATTGTAGCCTCATCTTATAGTTCTCTCCTTTAATTTTGTTTTTCTTCTTTGCAATTTTCTTAATTCTCTCCTTGATTAGGAGTATATGCATTCCTCCTATCGGGTTAAGCACGTAATTAGCGATGAGTAGAGAAATCAGCTTCGATTGCGCGGCGGCCGGCGGCCGGCGGCGAGCGGTCTCGTCGTCCGAGCTGAGCTCTCGCCGACGACGGCGGAGAAGAGAGGCGTGGGCTACGGGCTGTTCTAACTCGACCAACCATCTGGCCCATTTAAAATGGACCCAAACTCCGGCCCAGTTACTATTGGACCGGAATCTTATTTGGACCGACTAACCAGCCCAGAGATTTGGCCCAGTTAAAGCTCCGTCACTCACGTGCCGGCCCAACTTTAGTTGGGCCGGTATAGGACTCGACTTACTTGATGGCCACTTAGTTGGGCCGTAAAGGCCTAACGTTTGACTTGCAGGCCCATATTAACTAGGCTCGTAAAATTATTTTTCGGCCCACGAGGCCTATTTGCCACGGTTCAACTGTTTACACGAACAGATTTGGTAAGGAAAATTATCTAAAAAAAAAAGAAAGAAAATAAAAGAAAAGAAAATTGTAAATGAGGTAAGCAGCCATAGAAAAATGGCGACCATGCTGCCGCTGCTACTGCCGCCGTCGCCGCCGCCGCGCGCCTTCTCGCCGCGGTGCTCGCTCCAGCCCAGCGCGCGCCACCACCTGCTCGACGGGGGAGGGGGGCCCGAGGCATGGCGCTAAGCGGCGGCCTACGCGCGGGAGATCGGCGCGTGCGTGCGCGCGCGGCGGTGGGGCGCGGCGTGCGAGGCGTTCGCGGCGATGCGCGCCGCGGGGGCCGCGCCCGACAGGTTCCTCCTCCCGCAGGTGCTCCGCGCCTGCGCGGGGCGCGGGAGGGCGCCTCGCCGCCGCGGCGCACGCGCTCGCCGCCAAGGGCGGGCCCGCGTTCGCGGGCGACGCCGTCGTCGGGAACGCGCTCGTCGCCATGTACCGGCGCTCGGGGACGTCGCCGCCGCGCGCGCGGCGTTCGCCTGCCTCCCGCGAGCGCGACGTGGTGGCGTGGACCGCCCTCGTCGGCGCGTACGCCGACGCCGGGGAGCTGGGAGAGGCCTTCGAGCTGTTCGAGACGATGCAAGAGAGCGGCGTGCGGCCGGATGTGATTTCGTGGAACACGCTGGTGTCCGGGTTCGCAAGGAATGGTGACATTCGAGCTGCGCTGCACCTGTTTGACGAAATGAGGCTTAGAGGTGTCAAGCCAGGGGTCAATTCTTGGAACTGCATCATCTCAGGCTGTGTGCAGAATGCGAGGTATGACGAGGCTTTGAGCTTTTTTGCGAGATGTGCGAGAGCGAGAGTCCTGATGCAGTGACTGTGGCTAGCATACTCCCTGCTTGCACTGGCTTGATGGCACTGGGCATTGGAAAGCAGCTGCATTCTTATGTTATACGATGCGGAATCAAGTTAAATGTTTACATTGGCTCTTCGTTGATTGGAATGTACTCCGAGTGTGGAGAATTTGGTTATGCGAGAAGCGTGTTTGCAGCCATTGAGGAGAAGAATGCCACTGTGTGGAATGAATTGATTCGGTCATATATCAATAGGAGAGGATGAATGAGGGCGTGGGAGGCTTTTAGCTTGATGAGGGAGAATGGATTGCAGCCTGATACTACCACATATAATAGCTTCATTGCTGCATATGCTAGAGCAGGTCAGAAAGAACAAGCATATACCTGCTGTCAAACATGGTTGAAATTGGCTTGAAACCTAATGTGGTATCGATGAATGCGTTAATATCCGGTTTGCATCACCATGGCCGTCATGCAGATGCATTGGAAGCTTTCCGATACATGCAGGTCTCGAGTGGTGGAGAAGCAAAAGGATGGGCATTACCTGGCAATTCAATTAAACCAAATGGTACAACCATTACTAGTGTCCTCTCCCTTTTGACAGATCTCAGGTTAGATCGTCTTGGGAAGGAAGTACACTGTTATGCTTTTCGGAGTGGTTTGATATCAAACATTTTTTGTTTCTAGCAAACTTGTTGACCTTTATGGTAAGACTGGTGATGTGGACACCGCTGATAAAGTCTTCCGAGGAATTAGTAACAAGAATGTTGTCACATGGAACAGTATACTAGCATCCTACAGGCTAAATAGGAAGCCAGAAATTGCTTTGAAACTGTTCCATGAAATGATCAAATCCGATTTACTTCCCAACTTGGTTACATTACAGATAGCTCTTTTGTCTTCTGGTATAACTATGGCATTGCAGCATGGGAGAGAATTGCATGGTTACATTAGGAAGAACTGGCCAGATGGTTATCCAACTGCTCTTGCAAGTGCTTTGATTGATATGTACGGGAAATGTGGTAAGATTGAGGATGCTAGATTGGTTTTCGAATGCACTGATGAAAAGGACATAGCAACATGGAATGCAATAATGAGTGCCTACTTGCTACATAGGATACCTGGAGAGGTTAAAAAATTGTTCAAGTATATTGACAATCTGGAATTCAACCAGATCCTGTGACTTTCATTATACTTTTTTCAGCTTGTAAGCAAGAAGGTTCCATGGAGGAAGCTCGCAGATATTTCTACAGTATGGAAGAATGTATACGGCAAACAACCAACCTTAAAACACTATACCTGCATGGTTGACATCATGGGAACGGCTGGCTTACTGGAGGAGTCACTAGAACTTATCCAGAAGATGCAACTTGAACCAGATGGATGCCTATGGTCTATCCTTCTGAAAGCTTGTAAGCTGCACTCAAATCTGGGATCGGTGAGAAGGCTGCGAAAGCGCTTTTTGAGCTTGAGCCAAACAATACTTCAAATTACATGTCGCTGTCCAATATATATGCCGACAATGGCTTGTGGGAGTCCACTGAGGCTTTGAGGGTTGCCATGACAGAACAGGGGTTAAATGTAGAGAGACAATGTAGCCGCTTGTATCTTGGTACAGATGTACACACATTTGAGGCTGGAGATTCCTCGCATCCTGCATTCGAAAAGATTTTGAGTACATGGAATGACTTATCTGATAGGATGGAACAGTCAGGGTATCCTCCTCAGGATATTGAGCCCTATTCTAATGCCGAAGCTGATCCGTTGCCATGCCAACACACCGAGAGGATTGCATTATGTTACGGGCTAATTTCCGTGCGTGTTCATGATCCGATCCGTATCTCAAAGAATTTTAGGATGTGCATGGAATGCCATTCACAATCAAGTTCATCTCAAGGGATATGAACCGGGAATATTTTGTTCATGATGGTTTGCACCTATCACCATCATTTTCAGAAGGAGCATGCACTGTGGAAGAAAATGTGGTAAATTGAAGTCAGTTTGACACAAAAGTACTCTTCTTGTATGGTCAAAACTGCATTTATCTACCCAAATATCTTATGATGGTTACAAGAGACTGTACAGCAACCAAGTTAAGTTCTTTCCATATACCTTCTTGAAGCACTCCATGATCTCTTATATATACCATGATCGATATGCTTCATGGGAAACTGGGAGCTCTGAGTTCTTGCAAAGATCAAATGGAGAAGGTGCCCCCTCTGGTCAGAATTAATCGAAGAAAAGGTTGGTCTGGATGTGGCAGCTTGTGGCTGACGCTATTTCAAGAAAAGTGATATGAATTATGCACATATCCTATAAAACATGCGCATGGATAATACGAGGATATGGTGAGATCAGTAATGCTCTTGAGCTAATGATTTCAGGCAGCTGGTAACCCCGGGTATGATTACAGTTACCTAAACCTCGTGGTTGTCATGTATGCATCTGTGTCTGATACTCCAGTTGTACTTCAACTTCAACATTTTAAAGTATACTTCATCATGAACATGGTGATTAGCTCCACATTGGGGGGGATGAAATTCTTATCATCTGTCTCAGCTCCTGTGTTTTGCTTTCTACCTGGTACTGTACAATTGTTTGCTACTCCCTCCGTTTCACAATGTAAGTCATTTTAGCATTCCCCACGTTCATATTGATGTTAATGAATCTAGACATATATATCTATCTAGATTCATTAGCATCAATATGAATGTAGGAAACGGAGGAAGTAATAGCCAGTAAGCAGAGCAGATGAGAGAGAAAGAAAATGTAATGTTGAAACCAATTCTCCTTCGGACACAAATCTGTACATGCCCACACAGAGACATGGCAGGACAGTGCTAGACTGCTAGTGGTATCTTCCACAATCCAAGAATCCAGATGCAGTGGAACGTTGCAGCCTTGAGGCCCCTGGCTATGCTCATAACCAAAATCTGTTTACAATTTAAGTTTCTTACAGTAACCAAAGCTGATCACTCACTACAGAAGACTTCGGAAGGATATGAAATACCTAGATGAAGCTCACGACAAAAAAGAATTATCTTTATTTCCTAACAAGACTAGAGAACAAACATCAATTAACAATTGCAGTATCTGTAGAAGCAAAAAATAGGCCTTAGCTTAGCCTGCTAGACATTTGCCATATGCTGATAAATTATCTATCTTCACGTGGGTAGACTAGGAATCACGAACTGGAATCTATTTCAGGAGCGGTTTCGACATTGAATCGTATCTGAGGGAGCAGCCGAGCCTCGCTTCTTGGCTTCTGAGCTGCAGATGCTCACAGTGCGAAAGGGACTCAAAAGAAGAGACTACTTGGGGTTAGGGTCCTGTGAGCCTCCTGGTTGCCACAATTTCTTCCGGATTATGAAGAACATTTCATTCTCCTCAGATTCTGGACTTGACTCGGCATCTACAGTTGTTACTGCTTCCCAGTGAAGTGCGTTGAGGTATTTCTTGATGAATTCGATGACAGTGCCCTTGTCTCTCACGATGATAAATCCACTAGGCCTAACGATGCGGTCCATTTCAAGCAGGAGATCTTCTGCGCTGCAACCTCTCTTGTCAAGGTCAGAGAAGACTGTCCATGCATGGAGAAGATCATATGTTCGAGGATAGGTTGAGAATGCTTCACACCTGCATATACAAATTAGATTTGAGTAAAATTACAGAGGACATATCCTTAGTATAATCATGACAAGTTGATAACTATCCAAACACAAACAATCAGTAGTAACATTTACAAAGAGTCGCACAAAAATTTCACTCTGTCCAGAAAGATGGATCACAAGTGTAATTCAACAAAATATTCTCCATTATACTACATTTCTTGAAACCGCAAGGACTCCAGGTTAGAGGATTAGGGTCGAATGAGTAAACTTAAGAATGTACACCAACACAACAAATGCAACCGCAACATTAAAGGATCAGTCTAACCTTTTCTAGATTCTAAAGGAAAAAGACTAGCATTAACCACCATTGTTGGATGACCATTAACAGTAGTAAAATATTTAGCCGTACTGATCAAAACTAAAAAATACAACAGCTAACAACCAAACTGAATTCTTTTTAATAAAGAAACTTATCACTTCTGAGATGGATTAACAGGGCAGGAGGCAGAATAGTTCTAGTAAACTTTCCAATCGTGGAACTTAAAAAAGTTTTCATAATACCAATAGTTTTGTCAAATTCTCTTTATAGCAGAATGGTAAGAGGGTCAGAAGCTGATTGCAACATGGAAAAACTGAATCTGACAAGACTGTATAGCATACTGGCATACTGCTTTCGTAGCTACAACGACAATGACAGTATAAGCATGAAAAGTGGCAGAGAGCTACTGAGTTGCCTTAACCTAACAAACTAGCATAATGCTCAACTACTGATATGCCAAGCACAATTTTCTTTATATAAAATGACACATACCAGTCATGAGTAGAACCTATAAGCCCTCTGTCATAGATTATCTTGAGAGTGCTTGGTCCATCATGTGGAACAACATTCATGACCCATACATCCTTTTCCTTGAGAGCAGCTGCAAATGACCCAAAGTTTGCTTTCATATCCATGATGTTTCTAATAGTGTCTGGTTTTATCTTTGGTTTTAACAATCTCCAGTAGTTATCTACTCTTTGTTGCCACATTTCCTGCACAGCAAGTTTTTGATTAGCGATATGCACTCAGTTACTAAACACATAACATTCAAGCATGGTTAACTCTGAAATTATCCACACAATAAATAGTAGCATATGTATAAAGATAGTATGATCAACTTACTGTATCTTTTTCAAATGTGTCAGCAGTGACATACAAATCAGCAAGACGGGGAGGTGGAGTTGTTAATCGAGCAGGCCAAGGAGCCAGTCCAGTTCCCCCATCTTTGTGCATTTCTGAGAACCAAAAAAAAAAAAATCTTGGTTATTTTGCTTTGACCTAAAATATTTTGTGGCTTGCTGTTAGCCCTGTTTATTAACCATGATAAAGAAAGAACAGAAGCAAAACAATTTTACACCCTAGAATCCAATGTAAGCAAAATCTCATGAGGCTAAGTATTAATGCAAACTACTTGGCTATGCTTATATTTTTATCCTAAATTAACCAGAAAGATAGATGAGGAAAACAGTATTTTACAATTCAACAATAAAAAAGAAACAGAAGGAAACATTATTTAAATATTAAATGGCTATAACCATTCTCTACTCCCATGATGTTAACCAAATCATCAGGGCAACAGGATGTGAATTTATATCACATAGAATTACTGGGAACCACATTATATTGAGTCCTATCCAAGTGCATAAGAACCTTGACAGTATCCAATACCAGGAATACAATCTGCTTCACTCAGATTCTAATGGTAAGAGTAAACCTGTACCACTACATGCTCAGTCAAGAATGCAGTGGAATACAAACCAAAGAACAATTCACAAGCCGTATTACCCAAGTATGAGGAAATGAAGAAATAATTGGATGCAAGTTGACTCTATTGGATATCCAGCCAGTATGTAAGCAATAAAAGGTCAAAATTGTGATGGCCCGGCATAATAACTTACGTTCTGGATATGGCGTAATGCAAGCTTCCATTTGCACTCCCCATACTGAGTCTGGATCATCACCCCTTTTGCATAGAGGTGGATTTGTACCAGGTGCTCGGCTCCTGTAGCAGTCATTGTTTAGAGGCTTGACCCAGATGACTGTCTGGTTTCTCTTCTCTGCAATTTTCCAGCACATCCTCTCTACAAGGGAACTCATTTTTTTCCAGATTCTGCGATCTTCCTCGTCCTGTGCATATGCCTCAGGAGATGAATAAGCAAAATAACCTCCAGGTCTGAGTAATCTGTCCAGTTCAAGCAGAAGAATCCCATCTCTTTGAAGCCAGTCAATCCTACAACGAGAACAATGGGCTAATTCGAATGATCTACTTGGGTATGGAAGTCTTTTTGTTCCCAAAACACCAAGATATGCAGGGATCCCTCTTTCAAGAGCAAACTGAATCTGGTTCTGATGTACATCATTGGGTGCCAAAGACATAGCTATCACATTAGATGAAAGAAGATATCCTCCAAAACTAGCAACTCCACAACCAACATCAAGAACTGTACGAAGCATTCCCTCATTGTTAATATTGTTATCTTTGAACTTTAGCATCTGCCAGATAGTAGAAAAGATGAATCACAATAATGAAGTTTGAAAAAGCCCAACATTTAAATATGTATCATGTTTGTGATAAGAAATTATTGGTGAAAGATTCTAAAGAACAAACTTACATTTGCTATGTTTGCTATATATTTGTCAGCTCCATGATGGAAATGTGTTCCACCACCTGGAAATTTGATTTTCTCACCTGCATCAATCATCCAATTCTGGTCTGACTTCTCATGTGCAAGGTGAGTGTGCGGAATATTTGCTTTCCACACAATATCACGACTTTTTGGCCATTTTATGGGAACCTGCAAAGTCAATTTTTATGAGTCCAATGAGGTGTAGTAAGGATAGGACATTAGCACTTGAAAACATTTTTTTTGAAAGGCATAGATTGGACGGAACAGATCACGTAAAGCAAAGCACAAACTTAAACAGCTCATCTCAAAAGTATAGGTATAAATGATCGGTCTGTGCACATAAGTCAATCAAAGTAGGATCTAAATAAGACAAAATTTTGAGAAAATAGATAGGATCATCTTGGGACCTTATAGCCATGTGGTGGGGGAATCAGGCAGTTCAAGCGCCTTTCAGGAGGAGGGCAATGCCTCTCGTAGTGTTCCATCAGGTTTAAATCCAGTTTCATCCTCATCTGATATATCAAGTTCCTATCCAAGCAGGGGATCAGCTCAGAATGCCGGTCATCACACACCTTCACACCAACAAAATAAGAACTCCAGGATTAACATAAGAAATACAGAAAATCAACAAACAAACACTACCCACTCATTGATAACTTACAGGAAAGCTCTTGAGCTTAACATCATCTGCATCACCGGTGCCAAATATGGACTCCTCCGAGCCGTCGTCACCGTCCCCATCACTTCCCCACCCGAGTGAGCGCGAGAACTTGGTCCCGTACTCTAATGCGGCACTCCCAGCCTGCCCATTGGAGCCAGAGAAATACAAGAAGAGGAGGCAGAGGCACACGACCATCACGCAGAGCAGCAAGATGGGCCTCTTGCTCTGCCCCCCATCGCTTCTGCCCCTCATCTTGGATCCAAACTCCTACTGCCCTCTAGTATACAAGGGACCGAGGATTCATATAGGACCAGCCGAAATTCTTGCTTCCTCGGCTGAAAGGATCTGCAGAATTCAAGAAAATCGGATGTCACAACAAAGCATAGCAGAAAGGCTTAACACAATCCAAGAAGTAGAAAACCAGACCAGAATTAGACAAGCAAGTGAGGCAGGAAACCAAGATTGCAGTCTCCACCGAGAATGGAAAAATTTGCAGGCGAAATATAAACGCCCCTCAAAAGACTTGTGTAAGATGGAAATGAACCGGACCACTCCCGGATCAAAACTTCCAGTCCAAGTATGCGAAGTTTCTGTGCCCAGAGGAAGTAAAGAAATGGCGGCAGGAGGAGGAGTGAAGTGGGGGACAGATCACAAAGAGGAAAGACTAACTTTAAAATAAAGCGGACTCTTCTTTTCCGGGCTATTTTACTCGCAGATTCCGATCTGCTGCTCCTCCATTCAACGAAGCGGACTTGGAATTTGGCTCAGTAGCACATACTCCTACTAGTATAGTATACTAATAAGCTTACCAAATTGGATTAGGCGGCCAAACATAAGCGAGGAGATGAAGAAAAAAAAAACAGGTTGGATTTCATTTGACGCAATTCAAATGCGCGACAGCGACTGGCACCTTGCCCGCGAGTGCAGAGTGAGTGAGTGAGTGCGTCCGGCGCGAGGCCAGTATATAGCAGATTAAAAATCTCCAAAAAACCGATGAACTTGCACCAAACTAAACCAAACCAAATCCTAACAAACAAACAAACAAAAAACGAACCAAACAACCCACAAACCCGCGTGAAATCCAACCGAACGCGCCCTCCGACCCCCACCGCCCCCAGATCGACCCCGCCGCCGCGGCGAGCGCGTTCCCGGCCGGCGGCGGGGAGAGAGAGAGAGAGGCCGCAGAATGCTCCCAGCTTCCGCGAGTTGAACACACACACACACACACACAGAGAGAGAGAGAGAGAGCGAGAGAGAGGAGGGGAACGCACCGCGGGTGGCGGATCCAGTGGCGGCGGGGAGCGGCGGCGGGCGGCGCGGGGGAAGGGGGATGGGGAGTGAGGCGAGGCCGAGGCCGCGCGACGCGAGCTCGAGCGGAAGGCCTCGATTTGCGCGAGCCAGCGAAGAAGAGAGAGAGAGAGAGAGGCAAGGGAGATATACGCGGTGTAATTAAGATCCGCGTGGTAATTAAGTTAACTCGGTTTTTTCTTGATTAAGTTAAGCGCTTAAAGCCGACGCGGGCACGGCGGCGCTGTCACGGAATGTGGAATCCTAGATTAGGGAGGGAGCTTTGTTGGGGGTATTTGCCGGAGATCTCTGTCGGCGTCGGCGCATTCGGGAGGACATAAATTAATTAATCGATTGATTAATAAATAAATGAATAATAATAATGCCGCTGGTTAATGGTTTGCACTGTGCAACACGGCGTTCCTGTTGGCTGTTGCATCTGTGTACCCAAATCTGCTCTTTCACGTGATCGGCCCTTCCCTTCGTTTCTCTGTTTTTTTTTTCCATGATAGTATTCCATCTAATCAAATTCTTCTCTCCCCTTTTTTTTTTCTTTTTGTACATTTGGTTTTAGATGCTATTGAAAGTACTACATGAGATCTTTTTGAAATTTGTGCATTTGGTTTTAGATGCTATTGAAAGTACTACATGAGCATTGCAGTTACAGATGATTATAAACCGTACTGTTTTATTATTGGCAAAATAATTTATGAATAATGCTTTTATAAGTGTTTTTAACGACTTACTGGAAAATAAACTACAATCAAAACGAACTTAAAATTAAGTTTTAAAATTCTAATTTTAGAATAATCCTAAAATTGGATCTGATAAATTGTATGTCATGCTTGCAGCCACCGACACGCAGCAGTGTGTGATGGTCGACGGTGAAGTCCATAGATTCCCACGGAGACGTAAAAGTCCCCCATATGCCAATGCCGCCCAGAGACAGGGACACGTGGGCCCGCCCAGTTTTCTTTGGCACGATTAGATCCAAGGAGTTAAGGCGCATTCATAAAGACAAACCAAATTTGGTTCACAAGGATGCAGATCTTTCAGCAGTGATAGGGCTCATCATTTCAGCTGCGCCGTGTTTAGCCAAAGGCTACTTCGGAATCCTAGATGGTCACTCGCATCATTACAGCAAGAAACCTGAAGCTTTGTGCGCTCTCTCTCTCTCCCTCTCTCACCAATGCAGAGAGAGGATAATGGTTTAAGTACAGTATGATGGGTACAGTTGACACCAGCAGGTGGATGCTAAAGGGCTAAAGCGACTCCTATCTTTCCTTCCTACACTGATCATAGGCTGAGCAAAAATGTGGGTGACATGTCGCAACAAAATCCCTACTACTACCTTGATGTGTATGGTGCCCTGGCATGTTTACCCGAAACGAAAACCATTTACATGACGTCTCATTGTGTGTGGGCATGGCATCTGGTTGTCACCAGCGTGACAGATGTGGAGATATTCCTGTGACACACTCAAAAGATATCCCTGTCCTTCCTGGAGAAGAAACCCTTTTGTCATCGACTGGAGAGAGTGTTCCTTGTGATGTCAAACATTCTTGCTCACCACTCGCATCGCATCATGCACACATGCGCTCCTGGCACAACGGGGGGGAAGATCTTCTGTGGTTTCAGTGACCGATCAGTGAACACTGGTTCCATGTTGTCACGTCTATTTTATCTGCATGAAGCCCGAGACGTCGCCCAAGAAAGTGCGGAGGTTTTTCCTGAATCTCTGCCTGTTTGGGCGGTCGAGCGAGTTGGAGAGATTGTTGGAGCTTGTGAGGTTATGGAATGCCATTCCCAGCCTTGATTTCACTGTTGGATTCTGTTGTTTCTCAACTAACTCCTGGAGCAGCCTCTGCACAGAAGAATGGCAGGATGAGAAAGCATAGCAAAATCACACGATTAGGCCTTGGTTTTACACTTCATCAGTTGATCCTATAACCATATGATTCTATTACAAAGTGAAAAAATGTTATGGGTATTCAATTATTCATTTATAATCTGATTTTATTATCGATCAATCTATCCTTTTCCTGGGGGGACCTTCTCATCTGAAAACACTCAAATGTACTGCAGCTTGCAAAAACCATATGTTTTTGTTGATGACATTAAAAATACTCCATACTATGCATCATGCATTCCTATTTTCAGATACAGACAAATAGAAAGAGACAGGGAGAGAACCTGATATAACGGTTGTTCACATAAAATCAAAGGAAGCAAAGCATCTGCAGCAGAACCTGCTAGTTCCATTCTGCAAAGAGTGTCGTGATGTCTCAGACGTATACTTTACATAGAACTGGAGCAATCAAAGAAATTATTTAGCACAATTGATCTACTGAATGTCAGAGCTCACCTGAAATCTTCGAATAGAAGCAATTGCAGAAGCAGCCTCAAAAAGTGACTTGATATGCTTTCCTGAAGTTTGCCATTTGATCCTTCTGATTCCATAAGCTGTGAGCTAAGTCCTCCCCTACCTCCAAGTCTCTCTTTGAAATGGTAAGAAGCGAGAGCATTTATTGCTGTAAGGCACCTGTCGACAATGTCGCTATCCTGCAAGATAGACAAAAAAAAAAAAAAGCAATATCAGTCGAACATAATATGTACTGGAGTACAATATATACGAAATAGACAACAGCTGCAATGTTGAGTATATATAACACATCAGATTTATAAAATATAAGAGAAGCTCAATATTGAAATGGAAAAACATCAGGGTAGCAAAATACCAACTACATTTTTTTTTCTCGAACACCCAATTACATTTAATTTATGAGGCAAAAGTACTTTGTCAAGCCACCTTGTGTTATTGAGCATAGAATCGATCATTCATAGCAAACACACAGAAACTCAAGCAAAGCAACTCATAGCAAAGTAGTACGGAGTATAATCCAACAGTCATTTGTCAACTAAAGCTTCAGACTCGACTCTTTAATAGCCCCAATTCAATCTACAGAAACTACGCCACAATTACTACAAGCCTACTGCTGAAACTTTAACCAAAGTAGGGCTGAAACTTGACTAGCCTAAAACTAATATGATGCAATCAAATGACAACGCAAAAAAGAGCAATAAATGGTCTACAGAAAATGCTCTTGCCTGATTACGCAGGCCAAACTCAAGACTTCCAATAATCCTTGCAAAGGCAACCTTATTTAAGTTAGCAACCTTCTCCGGGTACACTTCCAACAAATGAGAGATAAGAGCAAAATACTGTAAAGAGACCAGAACACCTGTTAGCATTGATTGCCATTGTATTCTATTACCAAAAAAAAAAGCTAAAAACAACTTACATCACGACTGAGTTTAGGGTACTTCAGAAGGTCCAAAGATATCAAGGGAGTCACAATATCAACTCCAACATAGATGACCTGTGAAAGTAACAGTTCAGTTATCAAGTTTCAAACCAATTAGTAACCATGGTTAGTTTTTGAGAATCTACTAGTTAAAGAAATGGATGACAAAATGTCATTTCTCCTTTGATGGGGAAAGCTCTTGTAGAATTTTTTTTTTTTTGTTCATTTTGCATGTCAATGCGCAAGCAGGCTGTCAGACAGATGAGCATGCATAGCACTTCATGGAATTAAAGAATCGGGAAAAAAAATCTATATGCATAACTCCAAAACTGTATGCTAATTAAATCTAAATCAACTTTTGTGTTTCTGTATGTGCTAATGTAAGAACTTAGAACTATATTGGTCATCTTAATTATTTTGATATGTGAAAATGTAAGAACTTAAGGACCCAATTGGTCTTAATTGGTTTGTTGTCCTTGATGTTTTATGTTTATGTCAGATCATCACAGAAGAGTTGGCTACGATGGCAGATTTATGTTTCTGGAGCTTGCTGTCTGATGCCTACTCAAGAAATAGCAACAGCCAGGATCGCAGAAACTGGAAATCCTTGTGTGTACATCAGCAGAATACCTCAGCAATATCTTGTGAACCTTCAATGCTACTATCAGATAGGAAACCAACCTGCATTCGTCACAGGTGCCTCTTAGTTAAGTGGGAACCTTTGGACAGAACACACCACAAGGTGTAAACGTAAGATTCTTACCAAATCCTTTGAGCATATATTAGTCAGAAGACGAAGCAAAGCACGTAGATCCTTATATTTTTCAGCTTGTGACTCACTGCGCAAACTTGAAGAAAGCGAGAGCATTACCTAGCAAAATAGGTACAAAAGGGTCAGGTGAAGTAGAATATTGTATGCAATAATTGCAAATCATAATTGTATAGTTGGGTAAATTACTCTGAAACATAAACTGCAAAGTGAAAAACAGAAGCGATATATACTTTGCCTATATCACATCAACCAAAGTTCCCGCATTTGTTGAATATCTAAACCTTCATTATGGTCACTATTTATACCCACAGCACAACTATCAAGGTAGTTTGTTCCCGCATTTGTTGAATATCTAAACCTTCATTATGGTCACTATTTATACCCACAGCACAACTATCAAGGTAGTTTGTTCCCAGAAACTGCTTGTGTCAAATTAGATGATCTTAATGAACAGAGCAATCATAAGTAGATAGCCATCTCTGTAAAGAAACAGAAGCACCAGATGGAAGTGTTTTGGCATAGAAAGAGGTTGTAACTGAGGTACGGAAAGCATCAACAAAAAGAAAGGAAAATTACAATTAACGTTGAACAGGACCACCAAAACTTGTTTTACCAGCATGCTCAGTTGGTCTTCTGCATGATTACTTTTAGCTACAAAATGCTCTGAATTCATAAAGTACATACTGTGATGATAATGTAGATACAAACTCCTCTGCCATACTACTAGAACTTTGAACTTGCAACATTATATTGTATGAAATTTGACCATATACCCTCCCTTTAGATTGAAATTGAGCCCTCCTGGGTCCTGGCCCACATGCCAGTGACCTTAGATGGGCCGACATGTCAGTGTCACAGGATGGGTAGATCCTCAAATTTCAATCTTATATGATTCCCTGTAATAATGGTGCTCTAACTATTGCTTTCACAAATCAAAACCAAAAGCTCCTATTCACATAAAGCCAACAACATGCGCCCCCCGACCCCCCCCGCCCCCAGATCGACCCCGCCGCCGCGGCGAGCGCGTTCCCGGCCGGCGGCGGGGAGAGAGAGAGAGAGGCCGCAGAATGCTCCCAGCTTCCGCGAGTTGAACACACACACACACACACACAGAGAGAGAAAGAGAGAGCGAGAGAGAGGAGGGGAACGCACCGCGGGTGGCGGATCCAGTGGCGGCGCGCGCTCGCTCGCCTCCGGTCACGGCGGCGGGCGGCGCGGGGGAAGGGGGATGGGGAGTGAGGCGAGGCCGAGGCCGCGCGACGCGAGCTCGAGCGGAAGGCCTCGATTTGCGCGAGCCAGCGAAGAAGAGAGAGAGAGAGAGAGGCAAGGGAGATATACGCGGTGTAATTAAGATCCGCGTGGTAATTAAGTTAACTCGGTTTTTTCTTGATTAAGTTAAGCGCTTAAAGCCGACGCGGGCACGGCGGCGCTGTCACGGAATGTGGAATCCTAGATTAGGGAGGGAGCTTTGTTGGGGGTATTTGCCGGAGATCTCTGTCGGCGTCGGCGCATTCGGGAGGACATAAATTAATTAATCGATTGATTAATAAATAAATGAATAATAATAATGCCGCTGGTTAATGGTTTGCACTGTGCAACACGGCGTTCCTGTTGGCTGTTGCATCTGTGTACCCAAATCTGCTCTTTCACGTGATCGGCCCTTCCCTTCGTTTCTCTGTTTTTTTTTTCCATGATAGTATTCCATCTAATCAAATTCTTCTCTCCCCTTTTTTTTTCTTTTTGTACATTTGGTTTTAGATGCTATTGAAAGTACTACATGAGATCTTTTTGAAATTTGTGCATTTGGTTTTAGATGCTATTGAAAGTACTACATGAGCATTGCAGTTACAGATGATTATAAACCGTACTGTTTTATTATTGGCAAAATAATTTATGAATAATGCTTTTATAAGTGTTTTTAACGACTTACTGGAAAATAAACTACAATCAAAACGAACTTAAAATTAAGTTTTAAAATTCTAATTTTAGAATAATCCTAAAATTGGATCTGATAAATTGTATGTCATGCTTGCAGCCACCGACACGCAGCAGTGTGTGATGGTCGACGGTGAAGTCCATAGATTCCCACGGAGACGTAAAGTCCCCCATATGCCAATGCCGCCCAGAGACAGGGACACGTGGGCCCGCCCAGTTTTCTTTGGCACGATTAGATCCAAGGAGTTAAGGCGCATTCATAAAGACAAACCAAATTTGGTTCACAAGGATGCAGATCTTTCAGCAGTGATAGGGCTCATCATTTCAGCTGCGCCGTGTTTAGCCAAAGGCTACTTCGGAATCCTAGATGGTCACTCGCATCATTACAGCAAGAAACCTGAAGCTTTGTGCGCTCTCTCTCTCTCCCTCTCTCACCAATGCAGAGAGAGGATAATGGTTTAAGTACAGTATGATGGGTACAGTTGACACCAGCAGTTGGATGCTAAAGGCTAAAGCGACTCCTATCTTTCCTTCCTACACTGATCATAGGCTGAGCAAAAATGTGGGTGACATGTCGCAACAAAATCCCTACTACTACCTTGATGTGTATGGTGCCCTGGCATGTTTACCCGAAACGAAAACCATTTACATGACGTCTCATTGTGTGTGGGCATGGCATCCGGTTGTCACCAGCGTGACAGATGTGGAGATATTCCTGTGACACACTCAAAAGATATCCCTGTCCTTCCTGGAGAAGAAACCCTTTTGTCATCGACTGGAGAGAGTGTTCCTTGTGATGTCAAACATTCTTGCTCACGACTCGCATCGCATCATGCACACATGCGCTCCTGGCACAACGGGGGGGAAGATCTTCTGTGGTTTCAGTGACCGATCAGTGAACACTGGTTCCATGTTGTCACGTCTATTTTATCTGCATGAAGCCCGAGACGTCGCCCAAGAAAGTGCGGAGGTTTTTCCTGAATCTCTGCCTGTTTGGGCGGTCGAGCGAGTTGGAGAGATTGTTGGAGCTTGTGAGGTTATGGAATGCCATTCCCAGCCTTGATTTCACTGTTGGATTCTGTTGTTTCTCAACTAACTCCTGGAGCAGCCTCTGCACAGAAGAATGGCAGGATGAGAAAGCATAGCAAAATCACACGATTAGGCCTTGGTTTTACACTTCATCAGTTGATCCTATAACCATATGATTCTATTACAAAGTGAAAAAATGTTATGGGTATTCAATTATTCATTTATAATCTGATTTTATTATCGATCAATCTATCCTTTTCCTGGGGGGACCTTCTCATCTGAAAACACTCAAATGTACTGCAGCTTGCAAAAACCATATGTTTTTGTTGATGACATTAAAAATACTCCATACTATGCATCATGCATTCCTATTTTCAGATACAGACAAATAGAAAGAGACAGGGAGAGAACCTGATATAACGGTTGTTCACATAAAATCAAAGGAAGCAAAGCATCTGCAGCAGAACCTGCTAGTTCCATTCTGCAAAGAGTGTCGTGATGTCTCAGACGTATACTTTACATAGAACTGGAGCAATCAAAGAAATTATTTAGCACAATTGATCTACTGAATGTCAGAGCTCACCTGAAATCTTCGAATAGAAGCAATTGCAGAAGCAGCCTCAAAAAGTGACTTGATATGCTTTCCTGAAGTTTGCCATTTGATCCTTCTGATTCCATAAGCTGTGAGCTAAGTCCTCCCCTACCTCCAAGTCTCTCTTTGAAATGGTAAGAAGCGAGAGCATTTATTGCTGTAAGGCACCTGTCGACAATGTCGCTATCCTGCAAGATAGACAAAAAAAAAAAAGCAATATCAGTCGAACATAATATGTACTGGAGTACAATATATACGAAATAGACAACAGCTGCAATGTTGAGTATATATAACACATCAGATTTATAAAATATAAGAGAAGCTCAATATTGAAATGGAAAAACATCAGGGTAGCAAAATACCAACTACATTTTTTTTTCTCGAACACCCAATTACATTTAATTTATGAGGCAAAAGTACTTTGTCAAGCCACCTTGTGTTATTGAGCATAGAATCGATCATTCATAGCAAACACACAGAAACTCAAGCAAAGCAACTCATAGCAAAGTAGTACGGAGTATAATCCAACAGTCATTTGTCAACTAAAGCTTCAGACTCGACTCTTTAATAGCCCCAATTCAATCTACAGAAACTACACCACAATTACTACAAGCCTACTGCTGAAACTTTAACCAAAGTAGGGCTGAAACTTGACTAGCCTAAAACTAATATGATGCAATCAAATGACAACGCAAAAAAGAGCAATAAATGGTCTACAGAAAATGCTCTTGCCTGATTACGCAGGCCAAACTCAAGACTTCCAATAATCCTTGCAAAGGCAACCTTATTTAAGTTAGCAACCTTCTCCGGGTACACTTCCAACAAATGAGAGATAAGAGCAAAATACTGTAAAGAGACCAGAACACCTGTTAGCATTGATTGCCATTGTATTCTATTACCAAAAAAAAAAGCTAAAAACAACTTACATCACGACTGAGTTTAGGGTACTTCAGAAGGTCCAAAGATATCAAGGGAGTCACAATATCAACTCCAACATAGATGACCTGTGAAAGTAACAGTTCAGTTATCAAGTTTCAAACCAATTAGTAACCATGGTTAGTTTTTGAGAATCTACTAGTTAAAGAAATGGATGACAAAATGTCATTTCTCCTTTGATGGGGAAAGCTCTTGTAGAATTTTTTTTTTTTTGTTCATTTTGCATGTCAATGCGCAAGCAGGCTGTCAGACAGATGAGCATGCATAGACCTTCATGTAATTAAAGAATCGGGAAAAAAAATCTATATGCATAACTCCAAAACTGTATGCTAATTAAATCTAAATCAACTTTTGTGTTTCTGTATGTGCTAATGTAAGAACTTAGAACTATATTGGTCATCTTAATTATTTTGATATGTGAAAATGTAAGAACTTAAGGACCCAATTGGTCTTAATTGGTTTGTTGTCCTTGATGTTTTATGTTTATGTCAGATCATCACAGAAGAGTTGGCTACGATGGCAGATTTATGTTTCTGGAGCTTGCTGTCTGATGCCTACTCAAGAAATAGCAACAGCCAGGATCGCAGAAACTGGAAATCCTTGTGTGTACATCAGCAGAATACCTCAGCAATATCTTGTGAACCTTCAATGCTACTATCAGATAGGAAACCAACCTGCATTCGTCACAGGTGCCTCTTAGTTAAGTGGGAACCTTTGGACAGAACACACCACAAGGTGTAAACGTAAGATTCTTACCAAATCCTTTGAGCATATATTAGTCAGAAGACGAAGCAAAGCACGTAGATCCTTATATTTTTCAGCTTGTGACTCACTGCGCAAACTTGAAGAAAGCGAGAGCATTACCTAGCAAAATAGGTACAAAAGGGTCAGGTGAAGTAGAATATTGTATGCAATAATTGCAAATCATAATTGTATAGTTGGGTAAATTACTCTGAAACATAAACTGCAAAGTGAAAAACAGAAGCGATATATACTTTGCCTATATCACATCAACCAAAGTTCCCGCATTTGTTGAATATCTAAACCTTCATTATGGTCACTATTTATACCCACAGCACAACTATCAAGGTAGTTTGTTCCCGCATTTGTTGAATATCTAAACCTTCATTATGGTCACTATTTATACCCACAGCACAACTATCAAGGTAGTTTGTTCCCAGAAACTGCTTGTGTCAAATTAGATGATCTTAATGAACAGAGCAATCATAAGTAGATAGCCATCTCTGTAAAGAAACAGAAGCACCAGATGGAAGTGTTTTGGCATAGAAAGAGGTTGTAACTGAGGTACGGAAAGCATCAACAAAAAGAAAGGAAAATTACAATTAACGTTGAACAGGACCACCAAAACTTGTTTTACCAGCATGCTCAGTTGGTCTTCTGCATGATTACTTTTAGCTACAAAATGCTCTGAATTCATAAAGTACATACTGTGATGATAATGTAGATACAAACTCCTCTGCCATACTACTAGAACTTTGAACTTGCAACATTATATTGTATGAAATTTGACCATATACCCTCCCTTTAGATTGAAATTGAGCCCTCCTGGGTCCTGGCCCACATGCCAGTGACCTTAGATGGGCCGACATGTCAGTGTCACAGGATGGGTAGATCCTCAAATTTCAATCTTATATGATTCCCTGTAATAATGGTGCTCTAACTATTGCTTTCACAAATCAAAACCAAAAGCTCCTATTCACATAAAGCCAACAACATATTGTACTCATGCACCATGCAGATGAGACAAGCAAATGCACACAGGCGTGTGAACATAAATTTGCACTCAGAATGTCTGAGAGAAGTCATTCAGTGCCATAGTTGTGGAGGAAAAGTGTACTGAAAAAAAATAGTGTGATAATAAGAATTCCTGTCCATACCTTTCCAATATTATGAGAGGAGTATATTTGGAGTAGTTTCAGGCAAAAGCTCACCAAAACTGATGTTTCCTTAGCATCCAAAAACACAGCTTGACCATCAACAAAATCAACGACGAACTTGAGTACCATGTATATGACTGCAGACTGAAGAAAATGAACATTATTGCATGATCTTTCAAAGTTCACCTGTACACGCATCATAGAATAGTTGACAAAAAAATGGGTCACTTGCCTGATTTTTGTACACCTCCAGAAGAGTCAAGAGCGAGTTCATCACAGTGTGACCCATCTCAAATAGAACCTTTTGAGTGCGAGGCTGGGTAGCTCTAGCAGCTCCTCTTAGTCGTTCCAATAGACAACAGACCTATAGCTTTTTCCAGTTATACTTGTCTCAGAGAGCAAAAAGCAAAGGACATGAGGACTTACCATATAAACAACATCTGCTTGCTGTGCCACAGATTTGAGATCACTCCTGTTAGCATTCTCTACTAGGCATCCAGCAACCGGTCCCATGAGGTCCCTCAAATACCTTTATTGAAACCAATAAAGGCCAGTTAAACACTGTGTAGGTTTTCTTAGAATAACAGCCAACAGTTGACTAGGCTTACTGCACAGATGCTTCAGGATCTTTGATGCAGGAAGCTGCACAGGCAAGTGTTTCTGCTAGAGATCTCTGTGAAAAGGGACAGCAAAAGCACAAGTTCTTCATGATATGAAAAATTAAGGTAGTCCAGCATGACATATACATTTCAAATCACTTACCTGTAAGCGTCCAGTTAATGAAAATAAAGAACGTCCACTTGCAAAAGCTCTTGTAAGATCACGCCACGAGTCCTAAAAAGGTTACATACAGTAACAGAAAGATTATAGAACACAATGAAATAAAAGTAGAACAGAACAAGAGATATTGATGATGACAGGACAATCACAATTTGTTTCATAACATGAATATTTCCCTAGAACTTGTTAAATTTGTCAACAGTATCAAGCTCCATTACAGATTTTATTTTATTTTCTGCGGGAACTTTTGTTTGTTATGGCTGGATCTGTGATGGACCGAGCAAACAAAACACTATATTTGGCTCTGTAAGAGAGCAATTTGGTTCAGTGTGCTACTGTAGTGTTATTTGTTAAGAATTCGGAAACATCAAACATTGTCAGGCAAGTACACAATGACCAAGTGAATAAAGAAGAGCAAGAAAAAAGTTACATTGGATGAAATTCAAGGTACCGGATCATGACCAGTAACTATTTCATTAGTATCTTAACTTCTAGTACTATGAACAGGAATAATATGCTACGCTGCAGACCAGGATAAGAATCTATGATATGCACAGCACAAATGAGTTTTAAACTGAAAAAAGTAATTATATACCATACATGATAGAAATGCTATTAATTATTTTAGTATGCATAAAGTAAAATGGATAGGTTAATTAGTGAAACTTACCAACTGAACAACATAAGTGCATGTGTGCTTCCGTCGAACAACTGTAGCAAGTAGCTTCTGGCATGTAAGCGTCTGGCAACAGAAATCAAAGCAAAAGATAAGACATAGACTCCTGAATGGACAGGCAGAGAGATACCTCTGGCATGCGTACACCAATAAACTCCCTTCAATAAAAAAATATTGTTACTGCAGGAAGAGTGTGGTCAAATCTCAGATATTTTACTAAGAAAGTATTCGTCATGTACTTATGTATCAAAGTTTTCATTTTCTTTAAGGGCATCTTGGTGATAATAACTAAAGGTCAAAGGTGCATCTCAGTGGTCATAAAAATAAAAGAACTCTAAAATTTTTACTAGAGAAAGTAACTTATTTTTGCACAGAATGGCTATTGCTAAACACTAGTCACTGCAAAACACATACACAGTGTGCACAACATATTTTTTGCAGAATTACAGAATGACCAGTGCAAGCAAAAGTTACCTGCAGCTCAATTTCTCCCTGATATGTAGTAAGTGCTACCATTGAAATAAGAACAACAAAATCAAGAACACGCTCTCCTTGGTTATTCTCCCAAGCAAAACTGTTTAGCATTTTTCTAGAATGTTGGAGCACATGTTTATCCACACTGTCAATTTCTGCTCTGTTTACTTGCCCCCTACTCACATCAAGTGGTACTAAATAGGTTGCGACCCATCTGGCCAAGAACCAAATCACAGCCTGCCAGGAGATACAAAGAAATTATGGAAGCCAGAAAAGTATAAAAGAAGACTCCAAAGAATACAATGATAAAAGAGAGAGGGGAATAATTCAGTGTCCATGGTATAATAATCAAGAAAATATCCCCTAAAGTGACAATGAAGTCAATATGAAAAAAAAAAAATCCTCAAGGCCTTGAGACCTTAGCGGAGGGAACTACCCAATCCAAAGATCCCTGCATGTCAGAATACTGGTAGGATTCTGCTCAACGATCAAACAAGAAAAGAAAGAAATTTCCAAAGTAAAGACAACAAAGTTGACAGATAAATCATAACAGCAAAAACTGTACCTCCATGAGTCGCGGACTGAAGTACCTTGCCCTGATTCCTGGATCTAGACACTGTCGAGAAAAATTTATTATGGACCTGCATAACAAAGAGAATCAACTGATCAACTTGTATTGCCATATAGTATTCCAGCTACGGTTTGCAGTGTGCTACACTATATGTTTACTCTAGAAGTCAGTAATCAGCTGAAAAAATCGGTAGTACATTCACCATCCAGAATGAATAAAAGCTTTCAGAGATATGCTACAGTAACTATTCATAACAGTAAGCATTTTCAGGTGTCAAAATTGCTAACTGCACAGTGTAGCAAGATCACACTATTAAGTAGACACAAAATCAGCAATAGTGCTTGCTCTATAGAACGGTCACTCTCCCAAGCAATTTGACAACTAGATAAGAAACTTACCATGAGAGTGCAACTACAGGATGCTGTGCTACTTCAACTACATAGGGGAATCCAGCCTGCAATGCTTCTGGTATCTGTTCAACATTTAATTGACAGTGAAAATTCTCATATGACTTGAGTTGTGAGTTCAGCACAAATAATACACAACACGGTGCCTCCGTGGTTCCGGTGCAGCATTTTACATTTTAGTACTCTCTTCAGCCAATATAGTGTTGTTTTGGAATGTATGCGGGTTCTTGAAAACTTTGTGTGTTGATATCCTTATGAATATTTAGACTGGACATAACATAATGCACAAGTTTGTCTCAGAAGGTACTTTCATGATAATATTATAATTTTTGCATGCTTTATGAACATAATACAGCATAAATAAGTGATGCATTTTTTGGGATCATGTAAAATGCCCAAAACAACACTCTTTTGCGACTGAATCATAAATATGCTAAAGTAGTGTGTTATTATATATTTTTAAACTTCTGACATTGAACTTGATGATAATAAAATATGAAAAAGCTGATGTAAAGTGCAATATATGCTAAAGTAGTGTGCTATATTTTTATTGCTTGTAAATAAAAAAATATTCAAAAGTCATGGTAAGATTTTAGGAGAACTAGTAAAAGAGATATGCTTGGAATATTTACAAGCAGTGTTTCTCCTTCGCCTGAATCTGTTAGGACATGACTGGTTATCAGCAACAGCCAGTACAGCTCTTCTAAAGTCTGAGTAGGATCATTTTCACCATTTCTCTGCAAAGAAGAGATATTAAAGATTACATACAAACATTAAAAAAAAATCCTACAATAATATAACTCATAACATGGTAGAAAAGATAGTGTAGCAGGAAGCTGTAAATAAGTTCAAAACTAAAGTAAATCACAAGATGAAGATGAAAGCAACACCTGACTCAGCCGTGCAAATCGCTCTGAAAACAATTGTGCAAGAAAGGGTATAGTTGTGTCAGCAGCTGAACGTGCAATTTGAGCATACAAGGCCAGCTGCTCATCACGCTCTGGAACAAGAAAGTATTATTTTAGTCCAATGAAGGAACCCACCCAAAGAGAATAGTGAGGGTTGTTTGGATGAAGGGGATTGCTCATTAGGATCCAAATCCCCTCATCCAACCAGAGTACCAGACTTGTTCCTAAATGTCTCCAAGGAATTTAAACATACTTGAAACAGAAACATGAAAGTATTCGGCATCATCAGTATCCTCGAATGCAGAATCAGCAGCAGCTATTTCAAGAAAAGCTTAGTCAGTATGTACTTTATGTGCGGATGTTAACAAACACAACTATCTTCATGAGTCAGTCTAAATGGAAATACAACAGATTGTACCCTTCAAATGTGACTCCACGATGATCTTAAACAAATTTGAAGCAGCAATTGCTCCATCAACTGACATAGGACTTTTCTCGGAATCAACATCCTGTGTAAAAGGACCATAAATGAATATTTTTTTACAGTAATTAATGGTAACACAATGCAATCCAAATCAACTGATAATTAATTGGTTTTTCTATCTACCATTTTATGAGCAAGCAAAACTAAAATAAAGCACTTCATCACTCAATACTGCTCAGGAAATTGCCATCAATAATCATGATACTTCCATTTCCTTTTGAAAGGGAGTTCTGAGTTCCCACATTGTTGATGATAATGATATATGTAACCAAAACATGCTTTAGAAAGTGAAATAAATTGTATAGTGCATGGCACTACATAATGTTCTTTTAAAGGAAGGAAATGCAATTGTTGAGATAAAGGATGCATAAAACAATTTGAAAGTGATGGTTAAGGATATAACAGTTAATCAACTGGTTCTGACAATATTAAGTCATCGCATGACAGAAAATCAGAGCTCAGATGCTCAGGTCAAGACACTAATTCATAAAAAAAAGGTAGTTAAAATTTAGTGCAAGGGAGATTTAGGGTAAAATGATATTCCCGTGCAGAGTCGAAATTCTCGTCTAATCCAAGAAAAAGAGAGCACAATGAGCAGCGGTACTTCATTTGCACGATAATCCCAACTAACAAGCACTGGAGTGGGGAAATGTGAAAATAACTACTATGGGATAATTACTATCTAAATTTTAGAGAAAAAAATCCAACAAATACGTCCAACATATATCTTAAACTGGAGTAATAAATAAGAACTGGGTTAAAAAGAGCTATGTAGAAAGGAAAACACATGTGTAGATTAAACTTGATACAAAGCTGAGATACAGTACCCCCAGAATAACATTCCATGTTTCTAACAATATATCAAGAGCCTCCGAGCCCCAGGTTTCTTCTTCATTCTGGTTATCCAGAAAAGACTTGACAGCTTCGGATGTCAAAGCAGAAAGTAGGTTGATTGTGCCATAGTTCCTGCAAGCACGCTCATGTTACAGCAACAAGGAAACAGCATGCCAAGTCCAAGCTGGTATCGCAAGAATAAATGATCACGGAATTCAGGAGGTACTCATGGTAGTGAGTAGTCATTATTTTTTGTCGTTGTGTTTTTACTAGTAGAAATTACAAAAGGCAGTCAGCTAACCTCGTTGACTTCAGGAGGTTGTCAAAAAGCGAACAAGACACAACACGGTGCCTCCGTGGTTCCGGTGCAGCATTTTACATTTTAGTACTCTCTTCAGCCAATATAGTGTTGTTTTGGAATGTATGCGGGTTCTTGAAAACTTTGTGTGTTGATATCCTTATGAATATTTAGACTGGACATAACATAATGCACAAGTTTGTCTCAGAAGGTACTTTCATGATAATATTATAATTTTTGCATGCTTTATGAACATAATACAGCATAAATAAGTGATGCATTTTTTGGGATCATGTAAAATGCCCAAAACAACACTCTTTTGCGACTGAATCATAAATATGCTAAAGTAGTGTGTTATTATATATTTTTAAACTTCTGACATTGAACTTGATGATAATAAAATATGAAAAAGCTGATGTAAAGTGCAATATATGCTAAAGTAGTGTGCTATATTTTTATTGCTTGTAAATAAAAAAATATTCAAAAGTCATGGTAAGATTTTAGGAGAACTAGTAAAAGAGATATGCTTGGAATATTTACAAGCAGTGTTTCTCCTTCGCCTGAATCTGTTAGGACATGACTGGTTATCAGCAACAGCCAGTACAGCTCTTCTAAAGTCTGAGTAGGATCATTTTCACCATTTCTCTGCAAAGAAGAGATATTAAAGATTACATACAAACATTAAAAAAAAATCCTACAATAATATAACTCATAACATGGTAGAAAAGATAGTGTAGCAGGAAGCTGTAAATAAGTTCAAAACTAAAGTAAATCACAAGATGAAGATGAAAGCAACACCTGACTCAGCCGTGCAAATCGCTCTGAAAACAATTGTGCAAGAAAGGGTATAGTTGTGTCAGCAGCTGAACGTGCAATTTGAGCATACAAGGCCAGCTGCTCATCACGCTCTGGAACAAGAAAGTATTATTTTAGTCCAATGAAGGAACCCACCCAAAGAGAATAGTGAGGGTTGTTTGGATGAAGGGGATTGCTCATTAGGATCCAAATCCCCTCATCCAACCAGAGTACCAGACTTGTTCCTAAATGTCTCCAAGGAATTTAAACATACTTGAAACAGAAACATGAAAGTATTCGGCATCATCAGTATCCTCGAATGCAGAATCAGCAGCAGCTATTTCAAGAAAAGCTTAGTCAGTATGTACTTTATGTGCGGATGTTAACAAACACAACTATCTTCATGAGTCAGTCTAAATGGAAATACAACAGATTGTACCCTTCAAATGTGACTCCACGATGATCTTAAACAAATTTGAAGCAGCAATTGCTCCATCAACTGACATAGGACTTTTCTCGGAATCAACATCCTGTGTAAAAGGACCATAAATGAATATTTTTTTACAGTAATTAATGGTAACACAATGCAATCCAAATCAACTGATAATTAATTGGTTTTTCTATCTACCATTTTATGAGCAAGCAAAACTAAAATAAAGCACTTCATCACTCAATACTGCTCAGGAAATTGCCATCAATAATCATGATACTTCCATTTCCTTTTGAAAGGGAGTTCTGAGTTCCCACATTGTTGATGATAATGATATATGTAACCAAAACATGCTTTAGAAAGTGAATAAATTGTATAGTGCATGGCACTACATAATGTTCTTTTAAAGGAAGGAAATGCAATTGTTGAGATAAAGGATGCATAAAACAATGTGAAAGTGATGGTTAAGGATATAACAGTTAATCAACTGGTTCTGACAATATTAAGTCATCGCATGACAGAAAATCAGAGCTCAGATGCTCAGGTCAAGACACTAATTCATAAAAAAAAGGTAGTTAAAATTTAGTGCAAGGGAGATTTAGGGTAAAATGATATTCCCGTGCAGAGTCGAAATTCTCGTCTAATCCAAGAAAAAGAGAGCACAATGAGCAGCGGTACTTCATTTGCACGATAATCCCAACTAACAAGCACTGGAGTGGGGAAATGTGAAAATAACTACTATGGGATAATTACTATCTAAATTTTAGAGAAAAAAATCCAACAAATACGTCCAACATATATCTTAAACTGGAGTAATAAATAAGAACTGGGTTAAAAAGAGCTATGTAGAAAGGAAAACACATGTGTAGATTAAACTTGATACAAAGCTGAGATACAGTACCCCCAGAATAACATTCCATGTTTCTAACAATATATCAAGAGCCTCCGAGCCCCAGGTTTCTTCTTCATTCTGGTTATCCAGAAAAGACTTGACAGCTTCGGATGTCAAAGCAGAAAGTAGGTTGATTGTGCCATAGTTCCTGCAAGCACGCTCATGTTACAGCAACAAGGAAACAGCATGCCAAGTCCAAGCTGGTATCGCAAGAATAAATGATCACGGAATTCAGGAGGTACTCATGGTAGTGAGTAGTCATTATTTTTTGTCGTTGTGTTTTTACTAGTAGAAATTACAAAAGGCAGTCAGCTAACCTCGTTGACTTCAGGAGGTTGTCAAAAAGCGAACAAGTAGTCAAAGACGCCATTGAAAGCAGGGCATGGCATCCATCTACAAACTCACTGCAAAATGAGTAAATCATAGTATTCATTAGTATTTCCCAACGTTTCTCAGATTCAAGAAAGATTGCAATCACGGTTCCTGAAGGACCTTTCACTTGCTCCACTTCGAATTGATGCAGCAATGACATCAGGAGGTTCAATCCAATGTACAACAGCAGATAAGATGCGCACAAGGTATTGAATCTGTCCATCTGCGTTATCTGACAATAGAGGGGAATCAGCTAGGTAAGATCAAATGTGCATTTGGCAATATATTTGCTGGTTGATATAGTATTACGCAGCTTTTCATGACCATTAAATATGTAAATTATGGCTAAGCAAACAATGCCTACTCGAAATGAGAATATACCATTAGGAAACACAGAGCCTGTCAACGAGCATAGCTGCACTATGAGCTGTCTGCAGGAGGTAGCAATAGGAGAATCAACCCATAGCGTATCATATGAGAACTTCTGGCGGGCAGCAGTATAAAAGTTCAAAACCCAGTGAACATGCCCACTTGATATTAGAACATCACTCCACACAGACCCTGGCTACAATAGAAAATGTAAACCATTTATCATATGAACACAGTAAAAGATGTTAATAGCTCAAATAACTGTACCTTCACCAGCGAACGCTCAAATTTCTTCAGATTTATGGCATCACTCCTCAAACCAGAATTTATCTTAGCTTCTGAATTTGCATGCTCCACATTGTGCTTGAAACTCCAGCTTAATATCTGGAACATAAGGCGAAATGCTGCTGAGCATGCTTTCTCCTCCGCTACACTTGCATTTACATTCAATATCCTGTCTGCAGTATTGAACACAGCAGCTTGTGCCCAGCAATAGAAGTCCTTGCAACAGGAAATGGCATATCAGGATGACAATTGAAGAGTAAAACTATAATGATCATGTGAAAGAACGATGCTTATGGGTACTTCAAATTTTTTGGGAAACCAGTTAACCACCTTCAGAAACTTCACTTCAAGTGACCATTGGCATTGCTCATGGAATTCCTTAGGCAGGCACATAGCAGAAGCAGTCCCAGGGGAAAACTCCGAAACCTAGTTCAGACATGAAGTTTAGTTCACAATCAGTTGGAGAAGTGAAATGGTGATGTTAGACTGCATGAACTAGCATACCAAGGCTTCTAAGAAATTGATGGTAGCAAATTGTCGATTAGGTCCATGGATGCCTCGTACGGATTGCTCAATCTGAAAAGGATATCAAACAGCACACTTACCAAGGTATTTCACAAAAAAACAAAATGATTGGCACTGTAATTGAACTCAGATAAGGAAGATAAAAAAAACATGAGGTAGAAATACCAAATAAATATTCTATCTAGCATAAGATTAGTGGCGGTATATTCAAGGCACCATGCTTTCTCATAAGGTGAAAATGTTACACAAAATAACAAAAGGGAAAAAACAATCAGACACATCCATCTAGCTGGCCCACTAAAAGTTATAAAAGCTACTATTATAAGAGCTTGGATATATTACTGTTTCATATAGGACAAAATATTGTCCAGCATTGCTGATATAAGAGGGTGAAAGCTATAGCTCTGTTAAAAGGGCATGTTTAGCAGAGCTCTGGGTATATATAGTCCAAAAATTCTTGGAGCTGGAGTTGGGGGGTAAACTGAGATTGTTTGGGTGAGCTATCTTGTTCACATTTTGAACCATTTTATGTTAGTCTACAAACTCCATATTTCACAAGAATCCAGGAGTTGGATCTCCGCCAAATAGGCCGATAGAGATTTTAAGGACTAAATAACTGAAGGAAAGCATCACTTATCAGTCTGGAGTCGTCTAACTTTCAGAGCAGTCTGTACCTCAAAGAAGATGGCAGCTTTTTCTTGGTCTGAAAACTCAACCCTGTAAATGTGTATTCCATATCAAAGCTTATTTCTGAATACCAAACCTTCAGAAGCCAAAATATTAGACCAACTGGTTGCCTTGAAGCACACTAAGAAGCAGATAATTCATTTAAAAGAAAACCGTTGTACCGTTAAGAAATAGCTACTCATAATTTTGAATATATGCCACTATAAACTAGGGATGTTGGATTGGAGAAAGATTCCTCCACCTTCATCAGTGCAATAATTACACTTGATGATTCTGTGCAACTAGCCACCCAAAAGGAATGAGTCCATACCCGATATCTGTCCTGTATGAGCTAGTGCTGGGTAAGTTAAGTACATAACTCATCAGCTACCTAATGCATCAAGACATTTATAGGAAAGATTGTGTACATCAGTGTGCATACCAAAACATGCACAAAATAACACCTTACCCCTATAATTCGATGAATGAAAAAATGCAGATGAATATTCAACCACGCACTGGTGGTTCTTATACCTCTATGACCAAAATTAACTTGAAGAAACACCAATAAAAAATATGCATGTTACGTAAATAGAAGCTATGAGGAGAAATTGAGTGACAGGCAAAAGATACATGGGCAAAGAAAGCAGATATTATAAACTAACCAGCCTCTTTTGAGTAGTCTAGCTGCCACGGCAGAAACTTTTGCTTGCACATAACCTTCCGGGGAACTTGCATGCTCCATAACATAGTTCAAGCAATATCTACAATGTTAGAATAATTATACCAAGGGCGTTGAAATGCTACGATTCATATTAAACAAGTATGAAATTCCCGCAAAAAACTCACACTATTAGGCTTTTTTTGTTGTCATCTGAAAGGATTCCCCACTCCCTTATTGCTGCATCACCAATTGCTCCAGCAGCTTGGAATCTCGCATTTGGCATGTGGGATGTCTCTGGGAGACAACAAAATGTTAAAAAATCACCTCTTCTCAAATTAAACCTGACATAGCAGAACAGTGTGTGTGCATCTTTATGCCTCTATGAATCTAACTAGGCAAGGCTTTAAGATTTGGATGAGAAATGAACAGATTGGTTAGTTCACATAGAGAAATGAATTATAGATTACTGACGACATCCATTCCATGCTAAGCCGAGGAAGCCATTGGACCAGAACCCCGAGGGAATGGATGTGGCAGGTTTCTCAAAACATGGAGGAAAGTGCTATGCTGACAACCTTCGCAGGTACTGTAACAGCGGGAAGCTCATCCAGGCCTGCTGTGTGATTGATGAGATGGTGCTCCATGGCCAGATTCCGGAGACTAAGTGCTGCGTTAGGATAATCCGCGGGCTCGTTAAAACCGGCAAGGCAAACAAAGCTAGGCATGTTCTTGAGGTTATGGTGCTTTCGGGTGGGGTTCCGGACACCATCAGCTGCAACATGTTGATCGCGCAGCTTTGCCGTGGTGGGCAGCTGAGCTCAGCACTGCAGGTTCTGGAAGACATGAGATTCAGTGGTTGCTCTCCGAGCGGCATCACTTTTAACACTTTGATTAGGTGCATGTTCAATCAGCGTATGTATGACAGGGCGATCTCCTTTTGGAAAGAGCAGTTGAGGTTAGGTTGGCCACCATATGAGATGACAAGCACCTTGCTTGTTGATCTTGTTTGCAAGAATTGTGGCCCTCAGAAGGCCTTGGAAGTCTTGGATGAACTTTCTTTGGAAGGATGTCAACCAGATGTCGTCACCTATAATGCTCTCATCAGTGCATCATGCAAGGCTGGCAGGCTGAATGATGCAAAGTTCATCTTAACTCGTCTTGCTGCTGAAGGGCTTGAACCAAATGGTACTACCTACTGCATCTTACTCCATGCCCTCTGCAACATGAGAAGGTGGGATGAAGTATGCGATTTGCTTGAAGACATGAACCAGGCGAATCGTGATCCTGATGTTACAACCTACAATATTTTTATCAATTACTTTTGTAAGTATGGGCATCTGGATCAGGCAATTGATGTGTTGGAGAGGATGGTTATCAACAATTGTTCTCCTGATATTGTGACCTGCAACACACTCCTGAATGCCATCTCCAAAAAGGGTATGGTTGAGGAAGCTCTTGGGATTGCTCGCTGCATCAGAGAAAACGGATACAAGTTGGTTCTCATCACATACAATACCCTCATAGATGCTTTAGCAAAGAAGGCTGAAGTTAAGAAAGCTATGGTTCTGTTTGATGAGATGCTTAGTGACGGGATCAGCCCGGATGACATCACATATGGTTCACTTGTCATGGGTTTTTGTAAGAAAGACATGGCTGATGAGGCCCTGGACCTTTTAAATCAGATGCTCACTCTAGGCTTTGAAGTTAAAACAACTACCTTTGTCATGGTGATCCAGGCATTATGTAGAGATGGTAAAGTGGAAGCTGCTGCTGAAATAACTAAAGTAATGTTATCAAGAAATAGTATCCCTGGGAATTCATTGTGTTCATCCATAGTCACAAAAGTTGCCAAATCAGGCTGGACTAAAGAGGCACAGATGCTCCACCAGAAGTTAGTTGAGTGTGAGATCCTTAAAGAAGATGCTGAAGTTATTTTAAGCAGCTAGTAGCTGGAGTGTAAGATTGTTATTTAGTAGCATGAAACATGCAGCTTCTCAGCTAATCAGCAGATAAATTCTGGAAGTTGTGGATAGTGTCCTGGAAGAGGTACAATATGACCCTACCTTTTTCTATTCTATTGACTGTTTTGCGGTTCTAAAATAAGATTGCTACTGCCTTTTATGTGTTCAGTTCGCCTGTTAAAACATTGTCTAAATTTCATATCTTTCTTTAATCAAAATTTTCATCAATTTTATATACTCAGTGTGCACGTCTTCCTTTTGTTTTCACTGTTGGGGCATTGGGAACTATACCTGTTAGTGTTTTCACAGTCACAGGGACAAAGCAGTGTTTACTTCAAATATAGGATACATGCTTTTGAACTATCTTGAGTTCAGCATATTACTAGAACTGCAACTGTTATTAAGTCTGCAAATTGCAATTATCACTAAACCTGTATACATCCAAGGATGTGATTGTGTTTGAGTTACCTCTGAACGTCACCCCATAGTAGATGAGATACGTTCTCGAAACATTAAAAGGGCTGGTAAAACTTCAAGTTAAAAAATTCTACTACTATGTAAATTGTTGATAACGTGTATAGTCTTTTTTCTTCTTCTCACTGTCTTCCTTGGAAAAGGAGGTACATGCTTTGTGTACCTCCTTTTCCAAGTTGCAATTCATCACCATGCAAATTACAATTATCACTGTACATGTATACATCCAAGGATGTGATTATTTCCATATATGGCTCCATTTGTAATTATGATTTGAGTTATCTGCGAACGTCACCCCATAGTCGTAAAAGTATTATCAGTTTAAGTTTAGCTAGAGTGCATATGAGATGCATTCTCGAAACATTAAAAAAGCTGGTGGAACTTCAAGTTAAAAAATTTCTACTATGTAAACTGCTGATAATGTGTATGTTTTTTTCCCTTCTTCTCACCGTCTTCCTAGGAGGTACATGCTTTGTGCAAAGTTCATGTGATGCCTAACCATGTGTCTCTTGCTGTGCAGGCATCCTGACGAGACTGTACCCCATTGTTGCTGATGAAATGTAACCCATTCTTATAATTAATCTACTTATGCTACTGCGACAAACAAACTAAAAATCTCAATGGAAGAGGCATTGTGGATGTCACTACGCATGACATGATGGCCTTGTAACCACGTTACGACATCGTCGTTAAGCAGGATAGATCAGCATTTCTCTGGATTTGCATAGCGGTAGAGTTCCCCTGATGTGTTTAGGTGCAGCTTGATTCTTGAATTCGTAATCTCCCTATCTATTTCAATTATATATATAATAAGTGAAGCTGTTGGTTGCATATGTGTGTTTCAATTGAATGATGATGATTAAATGTTTATATGGCACGTATTCTCAGACTTAACAAAATGTATCTATGAACTGTGATAATTCGGAGATGGATCAAGAAAACAACTTTTGCTTCATTAGATTTGGAATATTTTTCCTCACATGTTTCTAGATGAATAATGGTTTACTTGAACTATTTACTTCGTTTTTTACCCACCTACCGCAGATTACAAATAATTAAATAGTACCATACTACTACTGCTACTACTACTTATATTTGTTTTTTTTAAAAAAGAAACTACAGTATATTATAGTTTTTCTTAGCTATTTTAACACCAGTTTTGTCTACTTTTTACAGCTTTATACCAGACATGGACCCACTTTAACGAGGAGAGAAGAGGGGTGGGGGTGGGCTGGGTTCACACGTGTAGCCCGGAGTGGACCGAAGAGCGCAGCCCACTACACTAACACAGTTCAATGCAGACCAAGTTCTGTGTTTCTCAAAAAGGATAAATTTTACATTTGAAAGGAGCACTTGTTTTTTTGAATTTTATTTTACATTATTTTATTTTTAAAAATACGAAAGTAATTTTTCAATTCAAAAGTTTACAAATCAAGACGCCTCACGCCCTTTAGAGGTTTTTTTTTTTAAAAAAAAGGGCCTCCCAGAGGGTGTTAAGGGACCTAAATGCAAATTTTCCAATATAGCTTGTGAACTTTATAATTTTGTAATTTATAAATATATCATATAAAGTTGGGTAAAATCAAACTTTATATCAAAATTGTAGAGCTCGAGGAGATCTACAACTTTGTAGTTAACAACTTTTTCATTTAAGATCTTTTAGATGCCCAAATGTTCTTTACAAAATCTAAAACCTATTTTAACAAAATCTCAGATCTACATTATAAAAGACATTGTATGAAAATAAACTTTATATAAAAGTTGTAGATCTCGATGAGATCTACAACTTTGTAGTTTATTATTTTTCCATTTAAAATCATTTAGAGTTCGAATACACATTACTAATTTTTAAGCAATTAAAACCGGTGGGAAGGGTTTGAATACAAATAAAAAATTTACATTTAGGTCCCTTAACGACCTCAATAAGGGAGACTTTTGAAAAAGCCCTCTTTGAGGGTGTGAGGCGTCTATATTTGTAAATTTTCAAAATGAAAAATTACTATTGTAAATATTTTAATAAAAAATAAAAAAATTCTTGTTTTCCCCATTGATATTAAGGAGCCTTTGTTAATGGTCGTTTTGAATCTTTCTTTGGGGAAAGCTAGATAAATTGCAACAAAATGCTCAATCAAGATCCGCTTATTTTGTTGTATCAGTGAGTTCGTTGGTTAGTGTCACGCCCAGAAATTCTCGAATAGGATTCCAAGCAGAATGTGCATTAAAATCCCCGTCCAGGACCGGCCGGGGTACACAAGCGACAAAGTTGACATACAGATCCACATCTTACAAACATTATAAAAGTCTTACATAAATGCAGCGGAAAACATAAAGGATAACTGGAGCTAAGCCTTGACTTGGATTGCAGCGGGAACACCACTCCACAGGCATCCTCGACGGCACGGACGAAGCCTACTCCTCAGAGAAACCACCATCTGACGCATACTCGAACTCTAGGGTTTGGGGAAAATAGAGCAAGGCTGAGTACTACCCACTGTACTCAGCAAGTCATACCGGAATAGGGGTATGATGCAGGGAATTATCAAGGGGTAGCTATATTGGTTCATTTGCATAAAGCGAGCATTTATAAACAGAAGTTGAAAGCAGTAAAACAGTTGTAATAATTAAACAATATTAGCCATCCACTGTCCAACACTAAACCACGTTGCAACAGGCCCAACCATCCAACTATGTTATTCAATTCCATTAGACTAATCTAGAGTGAGTCTAATCACGGTGAATCTGGTTGACCGCCCATAACCGCGGGCACGGCTATTCGAATAGTTTTACTCTGATCAGAGATGTACAACTGTACCCACAAGACACAGCCCCACGACACGTTTCCGTGCGCCGACATGCCACCACGACATACCGGAAAGAGGCCGTGACAGGACCCTGCGCATAACCCCCTCTAACCAAGCACACCACACCTCAGGTTTCACCCCCACTCCTCGCAAGGCAGCGGGCAGTCCCCTCTCGTGCCTAGGTGAATCCGGAAGCCACATAGACCGTTGCAGGGCCCATCCAAACTCCATCACACCCACCCTTGCCTGGATGCGTCAGCTAAAGAAAAGTTACACTACAAGCCCAGCCGTTGCCCACGCTGGCTTGTGGTAAGCACGATAAATTCTTCCAGGGCATCCCGCGAACCGGTCCTTAACTGCCATGGG
>CM020186.1:3480323-3502946 GCA_009805545.1 Oryza longistaminata
TCTCTTGAAGAGAAGTTCGAAACCTTAAAGAATAGTGTCTCTCTCCCTAGCGAGGCATCGTGCTCCAAAATTGTCCCAAGCAATGAACCATGTGTGAGGTGCAAAGATATTGATATTGAAGCTTGTGCTACTAACTCTACTTCTTTGAGTGCTTTGCAAAAGCAAAATGAGAAGCTTATGGGACTCCTTCATAATGGCCTACTTAAGTGTCATATGGGTAGTAAGCCCCTAAAGGAATACCTAGGCTATCAAGGGACAACTTCAACCATGAAGGTCTTGGGTATGTTTCTCCACCTAAAGGAAAGGTGGACAAGAGTGTGATGATCAAGAAGCCCCAAGGTCTTAGCAACTTTGTTAAGTCCAAATGTATCCTTCCTAATGATTATGCTTCTCATTGTTCTTTTGATGCATCGTATGTTCTTAGGAAGAACGCTAGTGGTCGTGTTGTTGCTAAGTATGTTGGCCCAAGGGGCAAAAATATTTCAATCAAGAGAGTGCTTTGGGTGCCTAAGGCACTTGTTACTAACATGAGAGGACCAAAGCAAGTATGGATACCTAAAACCAGAAATTGATCTCTTGTAGGAATATGTCTCCGGTGGAAGAAGTTGGGTGATTGATAGTGATTGCACTAATCATATGACCGGAGAAGAATCAATGTTTTCATCCCTTGATCTAAATGGCACTTCACAAGAGAACATAGTCTTCGGGGACGATGGTAAGGGAAAGGTAATGGGATTGGGTAAGATTGCAATCTCAAATGATCTTTCCATTGCCAACGTTCTCTTGGTAAAATCTCCAAATTACAATCTTTTATCCGTTTCTCAATTATGCTCCATGGGTTTCAATTGCCTTTTCACCGATGTTGATATGACCGTCTATAGAAGGAATGATTCCTCGGTAGTCTTTAAGGGTGTTCTCAAGGGAAAGCTTTACCTTGTGGATTTTTCCACAAGTAAAGCCAAACATGAGACATGCTTAGTGGCTAAGTCCAACACGGGGTGGCTTTGGCATCGGAGGCTAGCCCATGTTGGTATGAGGAATCTTCACAAACTTCTAAAGCACGATCACATCCTTGGTCTAACAAATGTGCATTTTGAGAAAGATAGGGTGTGTAGCGCATGTCAAGCCGGGAAACAAATTGGAGCACATCACCCGGTCAAGAACGTGATGACTACCACAAGACCGTTGGAGCTTCTTCACATGGACCTCTTCGGGCCAATTGCTTATCTAAGCATTGGAGGTAACAAATATGGTCTTGTTATTGTTGATGACTTTTCACGCTTCACGTGGGTGTTCTTTTTGCATGACAAGAGTGAGACACAAGCCATCTTCAAGAAGTTTGCAAGAAGAGCACAAAACGAGTTCGACCTCAAGATCAAGAACATTCGAAGCGACAACGGCAAGGAGTTCAAGAACACGTGTGTGCAGAGCTCTTCGGAATTTGCATGAAGGCACGGATAGTGTTCGTGAGTCCAAGGTGGAGATTCTCAAGGGGCAATTTGAGAGGTTTGTGATGTTGGATGGTGAGAGCCCAAGCGACATGTATGATCGTTTGAGCAAGATCGTCAATGAGATCAAGGGACTTGGCTCCAAGGACATGACCGATGAGGTTGTGGTCAAGAAGATGGTTCGGGCAATCACTCCAAGGAACTCTACCTTGGTGACCATCATTCATGAGCGTCCGGACTACAAGACCCTCACACCTCATGACTTGCTCGGGCGTATTCTTGCCCACGACATGCTCGAGCAAGAGTCCAAGGAAGTCATCCAATACATCAACCAAAGCTCAACCACAAGCATCAAGAAGGAAGACATGGCATTGAAGGCAAAGGAAGAAGAAGAAGAGAGTCGCAAAAGCAAGAGCAAGTCGGAAATCGATGATGAAGAGATGGCTCTCTTCGTCAAGAAGTTCGGCAAGTTCATGAAGAGAAGCGGCTTCTTCAAGGGAAGTTCGTCCAAGTATTCCTCCAACAAGTCAAGTGGAAGACACTCCGCAAGGGTGTGCTATGTGTGCAAAGAGCCCGGGCACTTCATTGCGGATTGTCCCCACATCAAGGATTGTCCCCACTTCAAGGAAGACAAGAAGAAGGAGAAGCACAAGCATAGCAAGCGGCAACATTATGGCCAAGCTCACCTTGGGATGATCTTCGGCTCTGACTCCGAGTCAAGCTCAAGTGATGAAGAAGGAGTTGCCACGTTTGCCGTTAAGCCTTCATCACCTCCTAGACTCTTCAACTACTCAAGTGATGAGGATGCTCCCATTTGCCTTATGGCAAAGGAGCCTAAGGTACCCTCTCCCCTCAAGTCATTTAATGTTGATCTTGTTAGTAATGAAGAGGAAGATGTTGAGGATGAGGTTATGGACGACGAGTTGTTCAAATCCATAACCAAGGAATCCATACCACACTTGAGTGAGTTGCTTGGGAGAATTGAGGATCAATATGCAACCCTTGAGAGGCAAGAGGAATTGCTCATTCGTGAGAAAGAGCGGTCTCATGAACTCAAGAGTGAACTTGCTAAGGAGAGAGAGAAAAATGAGGCTTTGGTACGGCTTTACAAGCAAACCAAAGAGTCTCATGCTAATGTTGAGGTGGCGAACGCTCAACTTCAAGAGAGAGTGGATGGCTTGGACAAAGCTTACCTCTCACTTGAAGAGAAGTTCGAAACCTTAAAGAATAGTGTCTCTCTCCCTAGCGAGGCATCGTGCTCCAAAATTGTCCCAAGCAATGAACCATGTGTGAGGTGCAAAGATATTGATATTGAAGCTTGTGCTACTAACTCTACTTCTTTGAGTGCTTTGCAAAAGCAAAATGAGAAGCTTATGGGGACTCCTTCATAATGGCCTACTTAAGTGTCATATGGGTAGTAAGCCCCTAAAGGAATACCTAGGCTATCAAGGGAAACTTCAACCATAGAAGGTCTTGGGTATGTTTCTCCACCTAAAGGAAAGTTGGACAAGAGTGTGATGATCAAGAAGCCCAAGGTCTTAGCAACTTTGTTAAGTCCAAATGTATCCTTCCTAATGATTATGCTTCTCTCATTGTTCTTTTTATGCATGATCGTATGTTCTTAGGAAAAACGCTAGTGGTCGTGTTGTTTGCTAAGTATTGTTGGCCAAAGGGGCAAAAATTTCAATCAGAGAGTGCTTTGGGTGCCTAAGGCACTTGTTACTAACTTGAGAGGACCAAAGCAAGTATGGATTACCTAAAACCAGAAATTGATCTCTTGTAGAAGATATGTCGTCCCGGTGGAAGAAGTTGGGTGATTGATAGTGATTGCATACAATCATATGACCGGGAGAAGAATCAATGTTTTCATCCCTTGATCTAAATGGCACTTCACAAGAAGAAGCATAGTCTTTCGGGGACGATGGCGTAAGGGAAAGGTAATGGATTGGGTAAGATTGCAATCTCAAATGATCTTTCATGCCAACGTTCTCTTGGTAAAATCTCCAAATTACAATCTTTTATCCGTTTCTCAATTATGCTCCATGGGTTTCAATTGCCTTTTCACCGTATGTTGATTATGGGGACCGCGTCTATAGAAGGAATGATTCCCTGCGTAGTCTTTAAGGGTGTTCTCAAGGAAAAGCTTTACCTTGTGGATTTTTCCCAACGTAAAGCCAAACATGAGACATGCTTAGGTGCTAGTCCAACACGGGGGTGGCTTTGGGCATCGGAGGCTAGCCCATGTTGGTATGAGGAATCTTCACAAACTTCTAAAGCACGCTCACATCCTTGGTCATAACAAATGTGCATTTTGAGAAAGAAGTGGTGGTGTGTAGCGCATGTCAAGCCGGGGAAACAAATTGGAGCACATCACCCGGTCAAGACGTGATGACTACCACAAGACGCGTTGGAGCTTCTCACATGGACCTCTTCGGGCCAATTGCTTATCTAAGCATTGGAGGTAACAAATATGGTCTTGTTATTGTTGATGACTTTCACGCTTCACCGTGGTGTTTCTTTTTGCATGACAAGAGTGAGACACAAGCCATCTTCAAGAAGTTTGCAAGAAGAGCACAAAACGAGTTCGACCTCAAGATCAAGAACATTCGAAGCGACAACGGCAAGGAGTTTCAAGAACACGTGTGTGCCAGAGCTTCCTTGATGAAGAAGGCATCAAGCATGAGTTCTCGGCTCCATATTCACCCTCAACAAAATGGAGTAGCCGAGAAGGAAGAATAGGACTCTCATCGAGATGGCGAGGACCATGTTGGACGAGTACAGACATCGGACCGTTTTTGGGCCGAAGCCGTCAACCCGCATGCCACGCCATCAACGGCCTCTATCTCACCGCCTTCTTAAGAAGACAACCCTATGAGCTTCTACCGGTAACAACAAATGTCCCTTACTTTTCGTGTTTTTCGGTAGTAAGTGTGTACATTCTTAACAAGAAGGCTAGATCATCAAAGTTTGCTCCTAAAGTGATGAGGGGTTCTTGCTTGGGTATGCGGTCAAATGAATGCGCATACCGCGTTTTCAACAAAAACCTCCGGTATTGTTGAGATCGGGCAACGTAGAGTGACATTTGACGAAACTAACAGACGGATCTCAAGTAGAGCAAGTTGACTCAAATGTGTTAGGTGAAGAGGAGGACCCTAGCGAAAGCAATCCAAAGGTTGGCTCTAGGAGATGTTCGTCCTAGGGAGCCACTAAAGGGCTCTCTTCCTCAACACAAGCGGAGCCATCCACTCTACCCAAGTCGTAGATCCTTCACCTTCAAGCTTGGATCGAGGTGAAGAAGACGAGCACGTACCATCCCTCTCCAATCAATCTTGCTCACCCAAGATCCACCAAAGCATCCAAAGAGATCACCCCATCGACACATCTTAGGAAACATCAACAAGGGAGTATCCACTCGTTCTAGAATTGCAAATTTTTGTGAGCAATTACTCGTTTGTGTCTTCTCTTGAAGCCTCTAAGGGTGGAAGAAGCTCTTAATGATTCCGGGATTGGGTGATGGCGATGCAAGAGGGAGTTGAACAACTTCACCCGGAATGAAGTAGGGACTTTGGTGGGCGACCCGGCAAAAATGGTGATTGGCACAAAGTGGATCTTCCGCAACAAAGCAAGACGAGGCGAGGGTCGTAATAAGGAACAAGGCGAGGTTAGTGGCGGCAAGGGTTCACTCCAAATCGAAGGATTAGATTTTGGTGAAACTTTTGCGCCGGTAGCTAGACTTGAGTCAATTCGCATATTGCTTGCTTTTGCTACTAACCTCAATTTTAAGCTATATCAAATGGATGTCAAAAGCAGCAATTTCTCAACGGGCCTATCAACGAGTTTGGTATAGCGTGGAGCAACCACCGGGCTTCGAGGATCCAAAATTTCCCAACCACGTGTACAAGCTCCATAAGGCACTCCTACGGGCTTAAGCAAGCCCCTAGAGCTTGGTATGAGTGTCTTCGCAATTTTCTTGTGAAAAACGGCTTTGAGATCGGGGGAAAGCCGATTCAACTCTTTTTACTAAAAGGCATAATAATGATATTTTTGTGTGCCAAATATATGTCGATGACATTATATTTGGTTCTACTAAAAGTCTTTTAGTGAAGAGTTTAGTAGGATGATGACCAAGCATTTTGAGATGTCCATGATGGGTGAATTGAAGTTGAAGGACATTGCTCAAGAAGTTTGAAATGGAGAATGCGAAGCCAAATCACACTCCCATGCATCAAATGGCCACTTCGACCTCAACGAGCAAGGTAAAGACGTCGACCAAACACGGTATACCGTTCCATCATTGACTCACTCCTTTATCTTTGTGCATCTAGGCCCGATATTATGCCTTAGTGTGTGCATGTGTGCAAGATTTCAAGCCGCTCCGAAGGAGTGTCACCTTGTTCCATGAAGAGAATTCTTAGATATTTAGTGCACACTCCTAACCTTGGTCTTTGGTATCCTAAGGGAGCGAGGTTTGATCTCATTGGCTATGCCGATGCGGATTATGCCGAGTGCAAGGTGGATAGGAAAAGCACATCGGGTACTTTGCCAATTCTTGGGTAGGTCCTTGTTTCTTGGTCTTCCAAGAAGCAAAACTCCGTCGCCCTCTCCACCGCCGAAGCGGAATATGTTTCGGCGGGGAGTTGTTGTGCTCACTTCTTTGATGAAGCAAACCTTGAGAGACTATGACCTAAATGTGTCCAAAAATCCCACTCCTATGTGACAATGAGAGCGCCATTAAGATAGCCAATATCCCGTTCAACACTCCCGACCCAAACATATCGATATTCGCCACCATTTCTTGAGAGATCATTCCACAAGAGGCGACATAGACATCCAACATGTGAGAACCGCAAACAATTGGCGGATATCTTTACCAAGCCTCTAGATGAAGCTAGGTTTTGTGAGTTGAGAAGTGAACTAAATATTTTGGATTCTCGGAATATGGCTTGATCTATTGCATGCATGTTTGCTTGGTAGAATAGGTTTTGCATACCACTTTGTGACAAAATGGTCATTCAATTCACCGGATGGACACTAGTCACTTTTGTGGAGAACTTGAATCTATGTGTATGGGGATCTCATTTTTCAATGAATTTTGGTCCTAGCACAACTTGAAATAGATTCACCATTCCCTCTCGCGAGGGTGGATTATCTTGTCTCATGGTAATTCACTCTCTTTTGATCTTTGGATCATCCATTTGTCTTGTGGCTATTGTTTTCTGTGGTTGATTGCGTGCTAGCCATAAGCTCAAATGGGGCTAAATGTTCGACCATTCTTTCATTCCTTCTCCTATCCAAAGATTTGCAAATTGCTTTCAAAAAATTCCCGGTGGCGAATTCTCTTGCAAAATGCATTTCAAAATGTTTACAAAATTGTTTTCATCAAAATTCCGGCGCGAATCCCTTCAAAAGGGGTTTTTGTTAGCTTTCCAGGTTTTTTCGGAGTTATTCGAAAATTATCGGATAATTCCGAAAATTTCCAGAAACCATTGCGTCGCTTCTGTATATTTTCGGAACTTCCGACAATTTTTTGGAACTTCGAAAATTTCCAGAACCGTCGAAATGTTTCTGTAAATTTTCGGATCTATCCGAAAATTTTCGGAACTTCCGAAAATTTCTCGGAGGGATACTTAAACCCCGACCGTGGACCTCTTTTCTCTCTCTCCTCTTTCTTCTCCACGGTTTCCTCCTTTTCTCCCTCCCCTCTTCGGCGACCCAATCCTCTCCGGTGATTCCTCGGTGATTCCCCGCACTGCCCTCCACTCCGACCTTGTGGGAGCAAGGTTGGAAGTCTCTTGGCGGCTACATTGTTGATCTCCCCGAGTTCTTCGCGTTCTTCGTGTTCTTGAGGATGCCTCCTCGCAAGCAACTTCTCGCAAGTCCAAGCGCTCTAGGGATCGGTCTCCCCTCCTTCCCCATCCTCTCATGAGGACTCGGACCGTGATTGGTCCGGGGAGAAGAAGAGGAGACCGGCCCTCAGGTGGCCAATGTTCCCCGGGGCTCCTCTCTCCCACCTCGGCGCTCCACTCATGGGGATCAAGGGTCCTCGCGGCAGCCTCGTGCTTCCTCTGGCGAGGGCTCTTCTCGCCAAGCTCACACCACTGCGCCTCCTCCGGCGGGGCTCAATCGGCCCCCTCATGCTTCATGCTCCCTCGCGCCATCCTCGCCGAGCTGTTCGTGGACTGGCGCCAAAAGTCTGACATTGTGGCTGTGGAGGCGGAATCAGGATCCTCGCTCCATGCCGCGCACCGCCTCTGATGGCAGGTTCTGGACCTCTTTCCAGAGAGACTTTTATGAAACTGTCATTTTGCCTCGTTCCAATCCTACAGTGCCCATGCAATGGAATCGATTGGGAGGCTTTGGCGACCTTGAGTGATCCTGACCTCAATGCTGTCATTGGTGCTGTGAGGAGATGGGGGTTTCGCAATTTCATGACCCTTCAGCAAGCTTGGTGCAAGGAGATCATTGCTCAATTTTATGCCACAGTCTATTTTAATGGTGATCGTGACATTCATTGGATGACTCAGGGCTCGTGGTATTCTATCTCTTTGACCGCTGGCCACTCTGTGGGGTTTTAATGAGAACTGGATGCGGTACATGACCCACTTGCATGACATTGTGATTCCTCTCAATCATGATTTGCGCCCTCTGTATCTTCCTGGTGCAAGTTGGGGACTATTTAAGGGCTCAAGCCTTTCATATCTATCTCAACCGCATCCTCAGGTGGACCTTGACTCCAAAGGATGGTGATGCTAGGCAACATCAACCATTTCTCCCGCTCCATGCTCTCAGGTTCAATCCCCGCCCTGCCGTCCCTTTCATGTCTTTCAATTTGTTTGCAGGAAATCCGCATGGCTTTCTCTCAGTAAGAGAGGGCTTCCCTATGCTCCTCATATAATGCGGATGATTGAACATGTCACTCACCTTTCAGTTGTGTGTGCGAGGAGCCACATACCGCTCTTTCCTTGCGCTTGCCTAAGCGCGGGCCTGTGCCTCGGGACATCCCCTCCACATCCTCACAGCCACCTTCTGCTCCTGCGTCCTTCTCTTGTGGCTCGTCGTGAGCGTCTCCCTTATTCCGCATTTTGCGGACTCTTTTTGGCCTTTGCTCCGCGGAGGCTAAAAAGAACCGCCGATTGCGGAATTCGCAGAAGAAAACGGCTCGTGATGTCAAGTACCTCAAGGCGAGGTATCACGAGGACCACCACATTGATATACTCCTCCCCTCCGGGTTTCGAGGCCGAACCGATGAGCCCGAGGAGGAAGAGATAGAGGATCCATTTGCTGGGTGGCCTCCTGATTATGATTTCTTGGTTTTGGCCCTGGCTATGGCTATCCCCCTCCTCCTCCTCCAGAGGATCCTCCTCAGGCGCCCCTTGCTTGAGTCTTGTTCTCTCCGTCTCTCTTTTTTGGTGTCTGGATGCCAAAGGGGGAGACTATCTATCATCTCTATCCTTATGTTGGTCGAACATTAGTGGCTTTTTATTTGTATGAGACATGTGGTGTTCTTAAGTTAGTTTAATGCTTTGTAAAGACTTTATTGTTTAATTATGGATGATGGGATGTAATGAATATTATGGTGTCTTATGTTTAATGTGATGTCATGACTCTTTTATTATATATGTAGTTGTGATGAGATGATGATGTATTAGTTGCAATGGTCAATTCTCTCCATGTTGTGTTGGTATTGAGATGAAATGATTACTTTGTTTGAAATCGATTGTGATATGATGAATTGATCCTTCATGCATATATTGTGATGATACTTGTTATTTCGTGAGCTTCAATGTGGATGCAAAGATTTAGGGAAGCTCTCCACTTGCTTTTAAGCACACTCTTAGGGGGAGCTTTCACTAAACCTTTGCACCAAAATCATCTATTATTATATATTCTCTTCTTGTGATTTAATCTAATTGTCATCAATCACCAAAGGGGGGAGATTGAAAGTGCATCTAGGCCCCTAAGATTTGGATAATTGATTCAATGCGATTAGAGAGGACTAACATTTTTATTCAAGCAAATGTGAAGTTGTTAAGTCCTCAACATGTTGTAATACAATGCATATCCCGTGAATGCGACATCGCGATGCAATGCGGCAATGATCAAATGGTAGATTGTATCCTTTTCCTCACATTGTGTTCGTAGGAAAGCCGTACTATAAAGGGGATGATGCATAGACATATAAGGAGTGATGCGTGTGCTCAAAATCATTTTTCCTTCGAAGCATTTCTCTTTTGGAGTGTTCTGGAAATTTCCGGAAGTTCCGAAAAATAGTTTTCGGAAGTTCCGAAAATCACAGAACCGTTTGAGAGCTCTCTGGAAATTTTCGAGAGTTCCGAAAATGATTTTCGGAAGTTCCGAAAATACACAGAAGCGTTCTAGAAATTTTCGGAAGTACTTTCGGAAGTTCCGAAAATGGGCGTTGACTTCGATTTTTCAGGATCTGGAATTTTCGGAAGTTTCGAAAATTGTTTCGGAAGTTCCGAAAATCCCTTTTATTGCACTCCAACGGGCAGATTTGTGCTGTGGGTATAAATACCCACCTCCCCTCACTTGTGAGGGCTGCTGGTTCCATTGCAAATTTGTGTGCCCTTGGCTTGCTTCTCTCTCTAGTCATTTGAGCCATTGCTTTCTCGATTCCTCTCTCCACCCGGGTTTGATTCAGATTTAGTGTGTGTGAGAGTGTGGATTCGAGTTTGTGTGGGTGCTTCTTGTGTTCTTCGTGAAGACTTGTGAGCACTTGCATCACCTCCAGGAGTTCTTTGCATCATCTTTTACTCTTGGAGGTTGAGGACTCCTAGACGGCTAGGTGTCATTCCCGAGCCACCGATCTACTTGTGGTTGGCCGGGAGAAGTTTGTGAAGGCCGGATCTCGCCTCCGCAAGGAAAGAGATACCTCTTAGTGGAAGGAGGAGTGCTTAGTGCAACCTCTTGAGGAAAGGGTTAGCAAAGACCCGGCTCTTAGTGAGCTCCTCAACGGAGAGTAGAATCCCCTCAAGGATTTGAACTCCGGGGAACAACTTTGGCAGCTACATCTTGGTGATATTTCTTCATCCCTCTCCTCTAGCTTTGCTTGCTTTTGCCGCTATTGGTTTAGTTATTGATTGTGCCTTGTATTCCCTGTTATAGACTTCTAGATCTAGAGTTTTCATTTTGTGTGCGCTGCTCTGTGCATTTTCGGAAGTTCCGAAAATTCCTAGCCTAGTTCCGAAAATTACTGCTTCCGCATTTCTTAAAGTTTTAAATTAGCCTATTCACCCCCCCTAGGCCTAATTGACCCTTTCAATAATTATTCAATAAGCACTTTGGGTAGAACCTAATGAAATTGAAATTGCATACAGGGTTGAGTTCATTGATAACCTGGAATCGACATTGATTGGAGGTGCCTTGACGTCCTAGAGGAAGAGCCTTGCGATCTATATTTTCTTGTATTTTGGCCTGAGAAAAAAAATCTGTACAGTCATGTTAGTGGGAGTGCTAGCTAAAAATAGCGGAAAAAAAAAGTGGGATAGAATCTGACTCCTGGCAGGCTAGGCAAACTGGAGTATGAATCTGACTCCTGACGTGGGCTGGGCAAATTGGAGTATGAAATACTCCCTCCGTCCCACAATATAAGAGATATTGAGTTTTTGTTTGCAATATTTGACTACTCGTCTTATTTAATTTTTTTTTTACAAATATAAAAACGAAAAGTTGCATTTAAAGTACTGTAGATAATAAAGTAAGTCATAAATAAAATAAATAATAATTTCAAAAATTTTTGAATAAGACGAGTAGTCAAACGTTGCAAATAAAATCTCAAAATACCTTATATTATGGGACGGAGGGAGTATTGTGGTGGAACCAACCTGACTCGACGCGACGCGCTAACTGTTGAACCTGGACTCCTGTGTTCTGTTTTGAACCTGATGAACCTGTGTGTGTGTTTTTTTTATATTTTGCGTGAACCTGAACCTGGATTCCCGTGTTTGTGCGTGAACATGAACCTGGACTCCCTGTGTTATTTTTTGTTTTTTATTTGTTCCTGGACTCTTGTTTTTTTTTCATTGGAAGGAGCATGGGTTGTGGGCTTGTAGATGGACCTAGAATCTCTTTTTTTGGATGAAGGAGTATGGGCTTGTAGATGGACCTAGAATCCTGGAATCTATTTAGGCTTATTGGCTTGTGGATGGACCTAAAACACTTGGTGCATTAATAATCTAATCAGAATCGGATGAAAACGAAAATTAGCGCATCGGATGAAAGTTAGCGCGCAATGACGGACGAAAATCGCGCTATCAGGGACATGTGACGACAGGAAAAATACAAATATTTATATTAGTTATAGATATAGATAGTATCAGGCAAGCCTCCTATTTAGGTGGTATTATTCGTGCTACAGTGCTCATTTGCTACAGTATCACACAGAACTATGTTGTACTGGGCTACTGCTTCTCTGCTCTGTGGGCTGGCTACTGGGCTACGTTTGCTTTTTGTTGGGCCGGCCTGCTGCCGTCTTGGCTGGGCTGCTCGCTAGGTTTTTCTTTTTTTCGTTTCTCTTTTGTTTGCGGAGCGTCAGAGATCGATCGCCGTAATGCATCCGGATTCACGGATTAGCGGCGAAATAATCACGTGGGCCCACCCTTTAATGACGGACGAAAAAAATCAACCGGAAGGCCTTACTTATTTTTTAATTATACTAGCAAAATACCCGTGCTCCGCTACGGGTATAATAAAATGTTAAATGCTATAAATACACAGTTAACATGTAATGATGTTTCAAGATAGATAAATTATTCATTCGGTTAATGATAATCAGGACTGATAAGAAACACCATTGCATATTGATATACTCATATTGTCATAACACACGCTCTTTCAACTCTTGCATGGCAAGCGCCTGATATATTAATTTCTAAAATCGAACACCAAGTCGCGTGGAGACGGATCGTTTAACAGCTCGGTGCGGACTTTAAATATGTCGTGTTTTGCATATGACGAAAAAAATATGTTTAATTTTCAAATTAAAAATTGGTTTATTATAAGATTTTTGAATCACAAAATATCTGTTGAAGAAAGTGGCGTAAAACTTTTGATTGTTCAGTGCATGGTCCGTGCTAGTGGCGGAGAGAAAAAAAAATACAATTAAATAGAATTTGAGATGTGGGAGGCAAAGTAGACTTATTCTGATTAATAATTAGTGTTAAATTTTTTGATACGGTAGTAATCTGGCATAGGAGAGGCCGGCCCATAGACAATGCAAATAATACATATGTAAAAGGTGAGGGTGGTGGGAATCGAAGCCAGGTGGCCACAGCGAAGTTTTTCCCACTAACCAAGTTGGCAAGCTGCTAGTTGTGTTTGATGGTTACATCATATTAATCGCGGTTTTGAAGTAGATTGAAAAGGGTCCGACTCGACTATTGAGCCGATTAAAACCGATTTTAGCAACGTTAACGGGATGACGGACGAAAAATAAAACCGGAAACCTTGCGTATTTTTTAATTTTTTATTTAATTAGGTATAGATTTCCGTCATTTTGATTTTTTTTTATACAATAGGGTACTATGCTTATAATCAAATCCATTAAAATTATTGGTTAATATTAACTTTAGCTAAACAATTTTAACAAAATTATTATCAAAATAACATGTGTAATTTTGTCGGAAAACTGCAACTTGACTTTGTGCTCTCTTTCTCGTCTTCGATGTAATAAAAAAATAAACTTTAGTTTTTGCTTGTGCAATCTACTTAATTTCAGCTTAATTAATTGATCGACTTGTTCTCTCTTCTTTTAGAGAAACTTACTCATTTTTTTGCACCCGGTTAGTGTGCATAATTTCCATGATTGTCGTCTCTGCATCTGACTAAATTCGATCAACTGCCATCAGGATATATAAATTATCACTAACTACTTGGGGAGTTTGTTATTTGTAGAATAATTTTATAATATTTTTAGGTGTGTGTTATATCTATTAATATATGTCATTTTTACATTCTTTTTTTTTGGGGGATAAAATAGACACGACGACAGGTAGATCGGTAGGTACAGGATGATCGTGCTGTTCTTCTCTTTGGACGGTTTGTCCCTCGACAGCGCCACTCATCGCCGCGCAGTCCGGCCGGCCAGATCTCCAAAAAATTTAAGACATAATCTAAGCCTCTGTCAGAAATTTCAGAGGGTGATGCTGCAGATAGGGCGACCAACTTGACAGATGCCACTGTTGACAGCTTGATTGAGTCTATCATCATTAAAGATGGGGTGAAAGCCAAGTTTTTCTTTAACATTCTGTCTCTTGCTAACTCTGCAGGAGAGAAGTTGCTTGCCTTCAGTCAATATATACTTCCCATGAAATTTTTGGAAAGGTTGTTGGTTAAGAGGCTGGGCTGGCATGTAGGGAAGGAGATTTTCATGATATCTGGTGATACTAGTGCAGACGACAGAGAAGTGGCGATGGATCAGTTTAACAACTCTGCCGATGCAAAAGTTTTGTTTGGTTCCATCAAGGCCTGTGGAGAGGGAATCTCCCTTGTTGGTGCATCTCGAGTCATCATTCTAGATGTTCATTTGAACCCATCTGTCACCCGTCAAGCAATTGGACGTGCATTCAGGCCCGGACAGCAGAAGAAAGTGTTTGTGTACAGGCTTGTTGCTGCTGATTCTCCAGAGGTGAAGTTCCATGAGACTGCATTCAAGAAAGAAGTTATCCCAAAGCTATGGTTTGAATGGAGTGAGCTCTGCACTACTGAAGACTTCAAACTGAATCAAGTTGATATTGATGACTCTGAAGATGAACTATTGGAGGCTAATGCTATTCGCCAGGATATCAAGGCTATGTATAGAAGGTCAGCTATCTCTTTCTCCCCGTGCGCATGTGCAAGTTAAACCCTGGAGATGCTCTCTCTGTCTTATCCAAAATTGTCTTGTAGGTAACAAGTTATATGTGGCTGCTGTACACCATGTACATAATGCAATGCTGATCTTTCTGGGTGATCATCGCTGTGAAGTAAGGGGATTTCTCGTGAATCATTCTTCACATTACAAAATCTTTGCCCCTTATTCTGTTCTGATTGTATGACCATCAGCTTTTTCGTTAACCTTCATCATTTTTCTTCCTACAGGATGTTACAGTAGCCCCTTCTAATGCCGGAGTTCCGTTCATGCTAGGATTTATCGTTAACCTCGGTCGTTTCCCTACCTATTTGAGCCACTGTCCGCTTTGTTAACATGTGCCAGCTTGGCGCAGCGGTTCGCCAGCTGATCCTAGTCTTATTTCCTTCTGAAGATCTCCAGGACTAATAACTATGGTTTCTGCCGTTCCTGCTTGCGGCAACAACTTAAATAATGCCACTGTTTCCTTACCTGTCTTTTGTGCACTTCAATTGGTCTTCAAATTTGCCCGTTTTGATAGGGTAAAGATAGTTTCTTTTTTTGAGGTGTAAAAGCAGGAGAAGAGAGAGAAACCAAAGTTTTTACAAACAAGGTTACAAAAAGGATCCCAAGAGGACCCTCCTCCGATAAAGACAGGTCGGAGACAATAATTTTTAGGAAATGTAAAACAACTAATGTGAAGATACGAGAACTACTCATCTAAGTTGTGAGCTCCGTCATAGGCTTTGCACATATCGATTATGGACTCAACGACTTACATGACTGTGCTGTACGCCCCATTGAAAATCCTAGCATTTCTTTGAAGCCAAATGCCCCAAGCTGTGTAGATGAAGAGGCCATCAAAGTTTCTTCTTTGTTCTTTCGCCATCTCTCTCCTGCAGGCCGTCCACCATCCAAGCATGTCTCCATTGTAAGCGGCGGCTAGTGGCATATGAAGGCCCGCTTTCTACCAAATGTATCTCCAGACTTGCTTTGCGAAGGAGCAGTCCATGAGGAGGTGGGTGGCTATCTCCGGTTCCACACCACAAAGTGGGCAGATGTGGCTGTTGTCCCAGCCGCGGAGGCTGAGCTTGTCAGCTATGAGGATCTTCTTATGTATCATAAGCCAACCGAAGAATTTGCATTTGTTTTCCACTTTTGCCTTCCAAAAGAAATCTGACCTGTTATCTTGTACGCCTCCAACGAATTGTATCATGTAAGCGGATTTTGCCGAGTAGGTTCCGTTTGGGGACCATCGCCACATAATCGTGTCCTCCGTTCCTTCTTGCAGAACGACCTGCTGGATTTGGTGCCATAGGAGGATGAATTCTCTGACTTGGGCTGTGGTGTTCATTCTTCGCATCTGTCTCAACCAACGGTTGTCCTGTATCTCCTGCGCCACCGTTCTGTTCTTTCTTGTTGCAATCTGGTAGAGCAAAGGAGATAGCTCTTTAGGGGATACCCCATCGAGCCATCTGTCATGCCAGAATTTTGTCTTTTGGCCATTTCCTAGTGTGATCGCTGTGGAAGCCCTGAAAAGTTGCTTATCTGTTTCATCACAAGGAAGGGCTGATCCCTGCCAAGGTTTGTCTATCGCCGTCCATTCTTGCCGGAGCCACCGTAGTCTTAAGGAGCGGCCGAAGAGCTCAAGGTTTGTTATGCCTAGCCCTCCCATGTTTTTTGGTCTGCAAACCCTCTTCCAGTTTACCAAGCAGTGTCCTCCCTGTGCCTGTTCTGATCCTGTCCAGAGGAAACCACGTCGGATTTTGTCGATCTTTTTTTCAGCCCACTTCTTGAGGGGGAAGACAGTGAGGTGATAAGTTGGGAGGGCCGAAAAGGTGGATTTGATCAACACCGTTCTACCTGTCTTATTTAGCAGTTTCCCTTTCCATGTCGGAAGCCTAGCTGAGAACCTGTCGATGAGTGGTTGCACATCAGATTTCTTGAGCTTTCTGATGTGCAACGGGAGACCTAGGTAGGTACAAGGAAAGGCCTTCATCTGCGCTGGGAAAGGGGAGAGGATATCTTGGAGGTCCAGGTTCTCAGATCTTATTGGGTAGACTTCACTCTTTGATAGGTTTGTGACCATCCCTGTTGAGAGCCCGAAGTTATGGAGAATCGACTGTACTGTGTGGAGTTCCTGTTTATCTGGCCTCATGAACACCACCGCATCATCAACATATAAGGCCACATTGAATCGGGCAGTCCACCTGTGAAGAGGTCGAAGGAGGCCCTCTTCCTGTGCTCTAGCAAGTAATTTCTGTAGAGGGTCGATTGCTAGGATGAAGAGCATGGGGGAAAGTGGGTCACCCTGTCGAAGGCCTCGTCCATGCAAAAAACTGTCACCTGCTTTCCCATTTAGAAGGATCTTTGAAGAGGATGAAGATAGGATAGAAATGATCCATCCAATCCACCTGTCACCAAACCCTAGGTGTCTGAGTCTATCAAGGAGGAAAGGCCAGCTGACCGAGTCGAAAGCTTTTGCGATGTCTAGCTTCAGGAGGATCGCCGCGGTCTTAGAGGAATGTAGTTCGCGCACCATGCTATTGACGAAAAGGAAATTGTCCTGGATGTTTCTTCCCTTTATGAAGGCACTTTGGTTTTTTTATGTCATCTGCTGGAGCTTAGGAGCCAATCTGTTTGCTAGAAGCTTTGAGAAAAGTTTCCCAAAGGCATGAATGAGGCTGATCGGTCTATAATCACCTACTCGAAGTGCTTCAGTCCTCTTAGGCAAGAGAGCGATGTAGGCCGAGTTTAGTAACCAAAGGCTTCGAGTGTCATTGTTAGCAACCTGATTTATAGTCATAACCATGTCTTCATGTACAATCTCCCAGCATTTTTTAAAGAAGGCACCTGTGAAGCCATCGGGTCTGAGGGCATTATCTGATCTTGCATGGAAGATCGCTTGTTTTATTTCCTCTTCTGTGAACGGAACTTCTAGGTCAGCTAGGTCATGACTCTGTTCCTGGAGGGAGCTGTAGGAGATTGCTGCGGCGCAGGGCCTGTTTTCACCCAGATGATGCTTGTAAAAGGTGAGCAATTCATTTTCTTTTTCCTCATGAGAGTGGGCCAACCCATTTTCTGTCAGGAGGTGTTGAATGAAGTTTTTTCTTTTCCTCGCACTAGCTTTGATTTGGAAAAAGCGAGTGTTTGCATCGCCTGCTTTTATCCAAGTCTGTCTGGATCTTTGGCGAAGTCGAACCCTGTCCAATGCGGCAAGCCCTAAAAGTTCCTGTTTTAGGAAGCGTCTGAACGTGAGATCTTCAGGGGACAAATTGCGTTCTTCCTGTGCCAGGTCAAGTCTGAAAATCAATTCGCTCGCAATGTCAATTCTTAGTTTGATTCCGCGGACCCTGCTCCTGTTCCACAATCTCAAAGCTTTTGCCGTCCTTGATAGTTTAATGTGGAGGCGCTTGATTGCATCTGTAGTGTGTACATCTTTGCTCCATGCTTGTTGCACTGTGTCTAGAAAATCTGGGAGGCGCAGCCAAAACTTCTCAAAGCGGAAGATGTTACTTTTTGGTCTGGAGGGGTTTGCCGTTTGCGGTGAGAAGTAGCGGGCAGTGGTCAGAGACCAAAGTGGAGATGGCCGTTAGGAGGCAATTTGGGAATCTTTCTTTCCACCCCTGAGAGCAGAAAACCCTGTCAATTGGTAAAGATAGTTTCTTTCTGCGCATAACGGAATGCAGGTTATCCGTCGTGCATTTGTGCATCTCTTTTATCTCCTTTGTTGCAGTACCTAGTTTCAATTCTGGCAACCATGAAAGATGCTTTAAGACTCGCAATGCCAGGATGCATACTTTTTTTTTTATGCATACTCGATCGTTGGCTCGTTGCACTCATCGACTCCAGATCAGTTGCCAGCGACAACTAATCTCTCAAAGGCCTGGCGGTTGTGTTCACGACAAGGACAGGGGAAAGACAACACAAGGACGTTTGGGAGCCTACGAAGAGGAGCTGTTTGTACTTTTGCAGGGCCCGCTTTTTTTCAGCTTAGAAGCATAAAATCACCTGATTGTTACGAATTATTTGCTTCATGTTTAAGAATAATAATTTCTCATGAAACTTTCTTTTACTTTATTGCCTAGACCACTTGTTTTAAACTACAACTATTTATTATGTTTAGATAATATGCAATATTTAATGTATTCATATTATTAATTTATCTGCAATAAAACAAACACTAGCCTAGAGCGAGTAGGAAGAGCGGGCTGCTGGAGTGCTTGGGGGAAAGGAATTGGGCCGCTGTGGGGTTGACGTTTGACATATGTCCACTGGTAGGAATAAGTTCATTTCAGATCCCTCAATTTGTCACCCAGTCTGATATTCATCCTTGATTCGAAAAACCAGATATAACTCATCCCTCAACTTACAAAATCATGCAAACAAGGTTCCTCGGTAGTATTCTCTGATTTTGGCTGACGTGGCGCACACGTGGCACCTTTGACTAGGTCTTCGTCTCATGTGGCATTGACATGGTGCTTACGTGGTAGTTTGATAAAAAAAGAAACAAAAATTAGAAACTAAAAAATAAAGCAAAATATGCTGGACCCATATGTCAGTTTAAAAAAACGGGGGACTCACATGTTAGTGGGTCCCACTTCCTCCACCTCACCCTCTTCTCCTCTCTTCCAATCCTCTCATTTTCTCCGAGGAACCGGGCGGGAGCGGGGGACGACAGGGTTGGCAAGGGCCCGTCGGTGGCAGCGGCAGCGTCGAAGCGGGTGACCACTGGCTAGGGTAGTGGCAGCGCCGCATTTCCTCTGCGCGGCGAGGATGGAGGCAGTGGGAGACGGGGTCAGAAATCGCTCCAAATCCCCCCGATTTCACCTTCGCGTATCCTAGAGATGGACGTCGGCGTCAGCAGCGAAGAAGGCAGTGGGGCGGAAGCTGGGTGGGCCGAAGAAGTCGGTGCCATGCTCCGTCAAGGCCGGGCTCTAGTTCCTCGTCAGCCGCTACCTCAAGAACGGCCGGCATGCGTAACGCGTCGGCACTGGCACCCCCATCTACCTCGCTGCCGTCCTCGGGTACCTTGCCGCAGAGGAAAGCCATTGTGTTTATCTCTTCCTCTCCCGATCCTTCCAACCTACTCGGTGTGCAAGCGTGGTTTAACCGGGATGGGATGGCCGACGGGTGGCGAGGAGAGGGCGTTGCCGGCGGGGAGAAGGGACGGCACGCAGCGGCCGACGGGAGAGGAGCAATGCGGGCTAGTCTTGCAGCGTAGCTGTGGCGGCCGCGGCGAGGAGGAGGAGGGAGGGGAGTAGCAGCAGCGCGGGGGCACCCATGGCTGTCGCGGCGACGGTGGCGAGGTGGTAGGTTGGACGGGATTGGGTTTGTGCTCTGCTCTGTCTCGTAGGAGTAGAAATGGAGGTGGGCGAGCCGCCTTTGCCCCCATCGTGCCTCCTCGCTGCCATGGTAGCGACGGCGGCCACCACCACCGTTCACCTCGCCAAGTTGCTCCCGTCCCATCCCGCCTCCACTCCGCCATGGCAACAGGGGTGGCCACCACCACTGCTCACCTCACCACCCCGCCCCCATCTAGCCTCCTCGTGGCTGTCTCTCCCCCTCTCTCGCCGGCAAGGCGGCGCCCTCTTTCCCCTCTCCCGCCGGCGAGATCGACCGTCTCCTCCCTCTCCCGCCGGCACGGCTGACCCCCTCCGAGGATGCGCGCGTGTGTTGGCGGGACACATTCATCCCACCGCCGAGATGCCAAGGTCGACGTTGACGTCGTCCACGGCCAAGGTCGCGGTGGCCCTGCCGCCGCCGGGATGGTTCCCTTCTCCTCGTAGCTCCTCTCCTGACGGCCCGCCGTGCGTTGCCCTTTCTCCCCGCCGGCCACCGCCCTCTCCCCGCTGTCCATTGACCGTCCAATCAAGAGAGAGGAGAGCGGAGAGAGATGAAGAGAGGGGAGATGGGGAGATAGGAGGGGAGTGAGAATGACATGTGGGGCCCACGTGGACCCCACCATTTGCCACATAAGCGCCACGTCAATGTCACGTGAGACGGAGATCTTCTCAAATTAGTCATGTAGGTGTCATGTCAGCCAAAACCGGAAACAATACTACCGAATGACCTTATTTGCACTCGTTTTGAAAGTTGGGGGATCCTTTGTATCTGGTTTTTGGGTTGAAGGATGAAAATCGGATTCGGTGTCAAATTAAGGGACCTCAAATGAACTTATTCCCCAATGGTACTCTTGATCAACACTCTCAAAAGTGGAACATAGTCTGTTTCAAAAGGAGTAAATTATGTTTGAGGTAGTTGAAATTAAGGGATAGGTGTATTTTAGCTAGAATTTTTTACCTATTGATCCTTTTAGAAAACCTATTTTATAAATAGGCCCCTAAAAAGGTATTATAGAAATGATCCTTTTCATGGGCGCTAAACGCCATTGGTACCGTGATCCAAATATATTTGTAAAAAAAAAATTACAAATATATCTTTGACGCTAGTGCTATTGCTGTCAAGAACCTATTTGTAGATATATTTTATTCAAAATAGGTCATTTTCTATTACAAATAGGTCTTGAGCAGCATCAATGACTTAGCTTCCACGGAGGGGTACGGTGAGGGGGATGGCGGTCGTCATGTTGGACCACAACGCTAATAATGTGACGCTGCGAAAAGGATCTATTGTTGGAATGATTCTTTTTAGGGGTCTATTTGTAAAATAAGTTTTTCAAAATAATTAAAAGGTGAAAATTCCAATGTATTTTAGTACACGAATATGTAAAACGGCTATTTTAATATATAAATTTATGTGGTATATAGGGAATAAGATCAGAACGGTGCACCATTTTATAAAGTTCTGTACTATATTTTGTACCCACATTGTAAATTTATGTTCCGCCACCACAATTTTCTCAAATTAATACTCTTCATCAAGACTCCTATAAAATAAAGTACTACTCCCTCCATTTCATATGGTAAGACTTTCTAGCATTGTCACATTCATATAGACGTTAATGAATAGAGATATATATGAGTCTAGATTTATTAAAATCTATATGAATGTAGATAATGCTAAAAAGTCTTATATTATGAAACGGAGGAAGTACCTATGTTTCTTTTAATTATTGTTTTCAACGTCAACACGATCTCTAACGTACATGCCTCCTGATTAATTATATGTTTATAAAACTTATTAGAAATAAAACTTTTTTCATGCAAATCTATTAATATCGTTATCACATATTAAATTGTGATGTTTTAATTTATTAATGATTTAAGATATTGATGTGACAACATCAAAAGAATGAAGGGGTGCCTGGTTTACTATCACACGTTTCATATCGGGTATTATATAGAGTATCGCACGGGGTGTTCGGGCACTAATAAAAAAACTAATTACAGAATCCGTCACTAAACTATGAGACGAATTTATTAAGCTTAATTAATCCGTCTTTAGCATATGTTTACTGTAGCACCACATTATCAAATCATGGAGCAATTAGGATTAAAAGATTCATCTCGCAAAGTAGTGGCAATCTGTGCAATTAGTTATTTTTAGCCTATATTTAATACTTCATGCATGTGTTCAAACGTTTGATGTGATAGGGTGTAAAATTTTAAGGTGAGATCTAAACAGGCCCATAGTAGAAGGAGATTTTGGAGGATTGTGACACGTCCTATTAGCATGTCTAAAGTCGTAGTACTGAAATATATTATATTCCTCTAAAATCCCTTATGTTTTAGGACGGAGGGAGTGCATTCAAATTTCTAACAAATAAATAATACGAAAAAAAAGCAGCGTGAACGAAACCTGTTGTAAAAGAAACTACGCCAAGTAAGAAAGGAAAACAAGCCAAAGTTAATACTTCATTTTTGTAACGCGTGGATCCAATGAGATTAGATCGTGGTTGTCAGGTAGGTGAGGTTAGATATGGCAATGGGCCCTGTTCACCGTTTCCCCGTGATGAATTTACCTATTAGGTGACGGGGATGGTTAATATCTATCCACTATGGTGAATGAAATGGTTCTAAAGTTATCACCATCGGGGATGACGGGGGGCAGGGACGATGCACCATTCACCGTCCCCGCCCCCTGCGGCGACCTGAGTTTTATTGTGTAGAGGACTTAAATTTAGACTTTTTTAGATGTTTTGGCCCATAATATTAAAGCCCAATTAACAGGTACATATAAAAGCTAACCCTAGTTTTGGTCAAACGTACTCCTCCAGAATCTGGAGTCCAGATCGAGCCGAGCTTCTCTTGCCCTCTCCTCCGGCGGCTCTCCGCTGCAGGCTGCAGCCACGCCGCCACGCGCGGTCGGCCGCTGCCCGCACAACCACCACCACTCCGCCACCGCCAGCCACCGTGCGTGCCGCCA
>CM020186.1:3502971-3519707 GCA_009805545.1 Oryza longistaminata
AGATTTTATACGTCTATGTATTGTATAAATTACATTCCTATTTTATAAAAAGAAATTCATTCAAATTTTTTCATCGTACTTTCAACTAAATATATAAACTCTTGTAAATAAAGTTTATATACATAAAGTTTTTATATGTAATATTTATGTGCCATAAAGTTTTTATATATACAAAGTTTATACATAAAGAGTTTCTATACGTAAAGTTTCCAATCAAAATATACTTACGAAAATTAAGTACTCTAATTTCGATTAAATTTTAAAATACATTAAAAAATCACCAATCAAAATGACCAAGATAGAATGGCGCATTAGCCATCTTACAGTAACGGCAACATAGTAAAAAATAAAAAAAAAATTGTAAAATCAATGCTGGCCCGCCCTAGCCCATTAATAGGCTCGAAGCTCATCAACGTGCGGTGCAGCAGGCAGCACATCGTGCGAACAGTCGTGCTTTGTGGAGTTCTATGAGTTTTCACGAACAGGATAACCGAATCAGGAAAGTTTTGGATTGTCTCTCATGCACGGCGGTAGACAAAACTGGAAATTTGACCTTCCGGGTTCGCTTTTCCATATCTCGCGCGGTTCGGCGCACGTAGACGTTTGTTGGATTTTCATATGTGGATAAGAAAATTTTAACTTCATGCTGACATTATATCCAGGCTCAAGGACAAGAACAATATTACTAAAATCAACGTTCAAAGGATGCTGGATGAGATTGATCTGGTGCTGTTAAAGTTTCCGAAGATTTCATTGTCTCTGATTTGCCATTCAATCTCAAGACTATTGCGAGCACTGAGCCCACATCACGTTGGAAGGATTCAGCTTCCTGGTCAAGAATCCTAGTCGGGGAGACAAACCTGGGAGGTTGGCATTCTAGCTCAATGCTCCCTGGTTTCAGGGAAGACATTTATGCTCATTAAGTTTCCATTCAAGCTTCTTAGCAAAAGTATCCTTCAGCAAGGCCCTTGTAGTGCTTCCGAAAGGATTTAGGTAACTTGGAAGAGGGAGTTTCAGCGGTGGCAAGTGGAGCATACCACTATAGTGATTTTCTATTCTTTTTAAGGCTGACAAAAGTGGTTATGTCTCAAATCTTGGGAAGCCCAGATGAGCATACTATTTCTTGGATTACAAGCAGTTCTCACGAATCATTGTGTGATTGGAGATGGAACATTGCAGCTTGCGTGCCGGGACAGACTGCTTGATGGTACCCATCCTACTTAATACTAGACGAGGTCATACACCATGAAATCGGGGAGACAGATGTACTGGCATCACTAAAAAGAGTTCCAAACACCACAACTTTTCAGGAACCACGTTTCGGAAGTGGGTTTTAACATCTTGGGACCTTGTGCGCCTAAGTTTCTCAAGATGGAATCATCCCGTCCTATTGCTAGACGTATAATGAGTCAGGTAGCAATCATCAGGTATCAGGATTAAAAAGGGGTTCATGGACAGTGCATTCAGCTAGTCAGTGGAAAGACACCCTGCTGATGATGACAACTTACAAACTAGAAAAGCCCAGTTTATTAGAAGTCTTTAGAGAATAGAAAAGATGAACTACTGGCCTAGTGGATTTTAGTGTGTTCTTGAACTCAGTACAAGCAGAAAAAAATTGTTCCACAAGATAGAAGCTTATGAAAAGTTCAAAAGAAGTGCAGTGGGGACTGCATTGTACATTCAATCCCTGCCTGTCAGAAATTTCAGAGGGTGATTGCTGGCAGATAGGGCGAGCAACTTGACAGATGCACTGGTTGACAGCTGCCTTGAGTTTCTATCATCTTAAAGATGGGTGAAAGCCAAGTTTTTCTTTAACATTATGTCTCTTGCCTAACTCTGGCAGGAGAGAAGTTGCTTGCCTTCCAGTCAATATGTACTTCCCATGAAAATTTTTTTGGAAAGGTTGTTTGTAAGAGGATGGAGCTGGCATGCAGTGGCATGTAGGAAGAGAGATTTTCATGATAATACTGGTAGATACTAGTGCAGACGACAGCAGAAGTGGTGATGGATCAGTGTATTAACAAGCTTCTGCGACTGCCAAGAAAGTTTTGTTGGTTCCATCAAGGGCCCCTGTGGAGAGGGAATCTCCCTTTGTTGGTGCATCTCGAGTCATGCATTAGATGTTCATTTGAACCATCTTCATCCCGTCAAGCAATTGGAACGTGCATTCAGGCCCGGACAGCAGAGAAAGTGTTTGTGTACAGGCTTGTTGGCTGCGATTCTCCAGAGGTGAGAATTCCATCGAAACTAAGCATTCAAGAAGAATGTTATAACGCAAAGCTTGGTTTTGAATGGAGTGAAGCTCTGCACTACTGAAGAACTTCAAACTGGAATCAAGTTGAATATTGATGACTCTGAAGAATGAACTATTGGAGGCTAATGCCATTTCGCCGGATATCAAAGGCTTTGGTATAGAGGTCAGCTATCTCTTTCTCCCCCGATGCGCATGGTGCAAGTTAACCCTGGGAGTGCCCTTCTGTCTTATCCAAAATTGTTCTGTAGGTTACAATTATATGTGGCTGCTGTTACACCATGACATATTGCTATCTGATGCTTCTGGTGACATCGCTGTAGTAAGGGGATTTCTCGTGAATCATATTCTTCACATTAACAGAAATCTTTGCCCCTTGTTCTGTTCTGATTGTACATGAACCATGCAGCTTTTCCTCTCGTTACGTCATCATTCTTTCTTCCTACATGGAAAATGTTAGCATTGTAGCCCCTTCTAATGCCGGAGTTCGCGTTCATGCTAGGGAATTTTATGCGTTAAAGCCTCGTCGTTTCCCTACCATTTGAGCCACGTGTTCCGCTTTGTTAACATGTGGCCAGCTTGGCGCAAGCGGTTCGCGAGCTGATCTAGTCTTATTTCCTTCTGAACAGATCTCCAGGACCTTAATAACTATTGGTTTCTGGCCGTTTCCTGCTTGCGGCAACAACTTAAAATATGCACTGTTTCCTTTCCTGTCCTTTTGTGCCACTTCAATTGGTCTTCAAATTTTTGCCCGGTTTTGATAGGGTAAAAGGATAGGTTTTTCCTTTTGAGGGGTAAAAGCAGGAGAAGAGAGAAGAAACGCAAGTTTTACACAACAAGGTTACTTAAAAAGGATCCCAAGGACCCTCCTCGATAAGACGGTCCGGAGACAATAATTGTTTGGAAATGTAAAACAACTAATGTGAAGATTACGAGAAACTACTCATCAAGTTGGTGAGCTCCGTCATAGGCTTTGCACATATCGATTTATGGACTCAACGACTTACATGACTGTGCCTGTAACGCCCCACTTGGAAAATCCCTAGCATTTCTTTGAAGCCAAATGCCCCAGGCTGTGTAGATGAAGAGGCCATTCAAAGGTTTCTTCTTTGTTCTTTCGCCATCTCTCTCCTGCAGGCCACGTCCACCAATCCAAGCATGTCTCCATTGTAAGCGGCGGCTTAGTGGCATATGAAGGCCCCGCTTTCTACACCAAATGTTATCTCCAGACTTGCTTTTGGCGGAAGGAGGCAGTCCATGAGGGAGGTGGGTGGCTGTCTCCGTTTTGTTCCCACACCACAAAAGTGGGCAGATGTGGCTGTTGTCCAGCCGCGGAGGCTGAGCTTGTCAGTATGAGGATCTTCTTATGTAACATAAGCCAACCGAAGAATTTGCATTTGTTTTCCACTTTTGCCTTCTAAAAGAAATCTGACCTGTTATCTTGTACGCCTTCCACGAATTGTATCATGTAAGCGGATTTTTGCCGAGTAGGTTCCGTTTGGGGACCATCGCCACATATATCGTGTCCTCCGTTCCTTCTTGCAGAACGACCTGCTGGATTGGTGCCATAGGAGGAGTGAATTCTCTGACTTGGGCTGTGGTGTTCATTCTTCGCATCTGTCTCAACCAACGGTTTCCTGTACTCCTGCGCCACCGTTCTGTTTCTTCTTGTTGCAAATCTGGTAGAGCAAAGGAGATAGCTCTTTAGGGGATACCCCATCGAGCATGCTGTCATGCCAAAATTTTGTCTTTTTGGCCATTCCTAGTGTGATCGCTGTGGAAGCCCTGAAAGTTGCTTATCTGTTTCATCACAAGGAAGGGCTGATCCCTGCCAAGGTTTGTCTATCGCCGTCCATTCTTGCCGGAGCCACGCGTAGTCTTAAGGAGCGCCGAAGAGCTCAAGGTTTGTTATGCCTAGCCCTCCCATGTTTTTTGGTCTGCAAACGCCTCTTCCAGTTTACAAGCAGTGTCCTCCCTGTGCCTGTTCTGATCCTGTCCAGAGAAACCCGTCGGATTTTTGTCGATCTTTTTTTTCCAAGCCCACTTCTTGAGGGGGAAGACAGTGAAGGTGATAAGTTGGGAGGGCCGAAAGGGGTGGATTTGATCAACAACGGTTCTACCTGTTTTTATTTAGCAGTTTCCTTTCCTGTCGGGAGGCCTAGCTGAGAAACCTGTCGATGAGTGGTTGCACATCAGATTTCTTGAGCTTCTGATGTGGCAACGGGAGACCTAGGTAGGTACAAGGAAAGGCCTTCATCTGCGCTGGGAAAGGGGAGAGGATTATCTTGGAGGTCCAGGTTCTCAGATCTTATTGGGTAGACTTCACTCTTTGATAGGTTTGTGACCATCCCTGTTGAGAGCCCGAAGTTATGGAGAATGACTGTACTGTGTGGAGTTCCTGTTTATCTGGCCTCATGAACACCACCGCATCATCAACATATAAGGCCACATTGAATCGGGCAGTCCACCTGTGAAGAGGTCGAAGGAGGCCCTCTTCCTGTGCTTCTAGCAAGTAATTTCTGTTAGAGGGTCGATTGCTAGGATGAAGAGCATGGGGGAAAGTGGGTCACCCTGTCGAAGGCCTCGTCCATTGCAAAAAACTGTCACCTGCTTTCCCTTTAGAAGGATCTTTGAAGAGGATGAAGATAGGTTAGAAATGATCCATCCAATCCACCTGTCACCAACCCCCTAGGTGTCTGAGTCTATCAAGGAGGAAAGGCCAGCTGACCGAGTCGAAAGCTTTTGCGATGTCTAGCTTCAGGAGGATCGCCGCGGTCTTAGAGAATGTAGTTCGCGCACCATGCTATTGACGAAAAAGGAAATTGTCCTGGATGTTTCTTCCCTTTATGAAGGCACTTTGGTTTTTTTATGTCATCTGCTGGAGCTTAGGAGCCAATCTGTTTGCTAGAAGCTTTGAGAAAAGTTTCCCAAAGGCATGAATGAGGCTGATCGGTCTATAATCACCTACTCGAAGTGCTTCAGTCCTCTTAGGCAAGAGAGCGATGTAGGCCGAGTTTAGTAACCAAAGGCTTCGAGTGTCATTGTTAGCAACCTGATTTATAGTCATAACCATTGTCTTCATGTACAACTCCCAGCATTTTTTAAGAAGGCACCTGTGAAGCCATCGGGTCTGAGGACATTATCTGATCTTGCATGGAAGATCGCTTGTTTATTTCCTCTTCTGTGAACGGAACTTCTAGGTCAGCTAGGTCATGACTCTGTTCCTGGAGGGAGCTGTAGGAGATTGCTGCGGCGCAGGGCCTGTTTTCACCCAGATGATGCTTGTAAAAGGTGAGCAATTCATTTTCTTTTTCCTCATGAGAGTGGGCCAACCCATTTTCTGTCAGGAGGTGTTGAATGAAGTTTTTTTTCTTTCCTCGCACTAGCTTTGATTTGGAAAAAGCGAGTGTTTGCATCGCCTGCTTTTATCCAAGTCTGTCTGGATCTTTGGCGAAGTCGAACCCTGTCCAATGCGGCAAGCCCTAAAAGTTCCTGTTTTAGGAAGCGTCTGAACGTGAAGATCTTCAGGGGACAATTGCGTTCTTCCTGTGCCAGGTCAAGTCTGAAAATCAATTCGGATTCGCATGTCAATTCTTAGTTTGATTCCGCGGACCCTGCTCCTGTTCCACAATCTCAAAGCTTTTGCCGTCCTTGATAGTTTAATGTGGAGGCGCTTGATTGCATCTGTAGTGTGTACATCTTTGCTCCATGCTTGTTGGCACTGTGTCTAGAAAATCTGGGAGGCGCAGCCAAAACTTCTCAAAGCGGAAGATGTTACTTTTTGGTCTGGAGGGGTTTGCCGTTGCGGTGAGAAGTAGCGGGCAGTGGTCAGAGACCAAAGTGGAGATGGCCGTTAGGAGGCAATTTGGGAATCTTTCTTTCCACCCCTGAGAGCAGAAAACCCTGTCAATTGGTAAAGATAGTTTTTTTCTGCGCATAACGGAATGCAGGTTATCCGTCGTGCATTTGTGCATCTCTTTTATCTCCTTTGTTGCGTAACTAGTTTCAATTCTGGCAACCATGAAAGATGCTTTAAGACTCGCAATGCCAGGATGCATACTTTTTTTTTTATGCATACTCGATCGTTGGCTCGTTGCACTCATCGACTCCAGATCAGTTGCCAGCGGCAACTAATCTCTCAAAGGCCTGGCGGTTGTGTTCACGACAAGGACAGGGGAAAGACACACAAAGGACGTTTGGGAGCCTACGAAGAGGAGCTGTTTTGTACTTTTGCAGGGCCCGCTTTTTTTCAGCTTAGAAGCATAATCACCTGATTGTTACGAAATTATTGCTTCATGTTTAAGAATAATAATTTCTCATGAAACTTTCTTTTACTTTATTGCTAGACCACTTGTTTTAAACTACAACTATTTATTATGTTTAGATAATATGCAATATTTAATGTATTCATATTATTAATTTATCTGCAATAAACAAACACTAGCCTAGAGGCGAGTAGGAAGAGCGGGCTGCTGGAGTGCTTGGGGGAAAGGAATTGGGCCGCTGTGGGGTTGACGTTTGACATATGTCCACTGGTAGGAATAAGTTCACTTAATCCTCAATTTGTCACCCAGTCTGATATTCATCCTTGATTCGAAAAACCAGATATAACTCATCCCCCAACTTACAAAATCATGCAAACAGGTTCCTCGGTAGTATTCTCTGATTTTGGCTGACGTGGCGCACACGTGGCACCTTTGACTAGGTCTTCGTCTAGTGGCATTGACATGGTGCTTACGTGGTAGTTTGATAAAAAAAGAAACAAAAATTAGAAACTAAAAAATAAAGCAAAATATGCGGACCCATATGTCAGTTTAAAAAAAGGGGGACTCACATGTTAGTGGGTCCCACTTCCTCCACCTCACCCTCTTCTCTCTCTTCCAATCCCTCATTTTCTCCGAGGAACGGCGGAGCGGACGAAGGGTTGGCAAGGGCCGTGGTGGCAGCGGCGCGTCGAAGCGGGTGACACTGGCTAGGGTAGTGGCAGCGCCGCATTTCTCCTCGCGCGGCGAGGATGGAGGCAGTGGGAGACGGGGTCAGAAATCCTCCAAATCCCCCGATTTCACCTTCGCGTTTCCTAGAGATGGACGTCGGGTCGGCAGCGAAGAAGGCAGTGGGGCGGAACTGGGTGGGCCGAAGAAGCCGGTGCCACGCTTGTCAAGGTCGGGCTCTAGTTCCTCGTCAGCCGCTACCTCAAGAACGGCCGGCACGCGCAACGCGTCGGCACTGGCACCCCCGTCTACCTCGCTGCCGTCCTCGGGTACCTTGCCGCAGAGGAAAGCCATTGTGTTTATCTCTTCCTCTCCCGATCCTTCCAACCACTCGGTGTGCAAGCGTGGTTTAACCGGGATGGGATGGCCGACGGGTGGCGAGGAGAGGGCGTTGCCGGCGGGGAGAAGGGAGGCACGCGGCGGCCGACGGGAGAGGAGCAATGCGGGCGTGTCTTGCAGCGTAGCTGTGGCGGCCGCGGCGAGGAGGAGGAGGGAGGGGAGTAGCAGCAGCGCGGGGGCACCCATGGCTGTCGCGGCGACGGTGCGAGGTGGTAGGTTGGATGGGATTGGGTTTGTGCTCTTGCTCTGTCTCGTAGGAGTAGAAATGGAGGTGGGCGAGCCGCCCTTGCCCCCATCGTGCCTCCTCCTGCCATGGTAGCGACGGCGGCCACCACCACCGTTCACCTCGCCAAGTTGCTCCGTCCCATCCCGCCTCCACTCCGCCATGGCAACAGGGGGGCCACCACCACGCTCACCTCACCCCCGCCCCCATCTAGCCTCCTCGTGGCTGTCTCTCCCCCCTCTCTCGCGGGCAAGGCGGCCCTCTTTCCCCTCTCCCGCCGGCGAGATCGACCGTCTCCTCCCTCCCCGCCGGCACGGCTGACCCCTCCAGGATGGCGCGTGTGTTGGCGGGACACATTCATCCCACCGCCGAGATGCCGAGGTCGATGTCGACGTCGTCCAGGCCAAGGTCGCGGTGGCCCCCCCGCCGGGATGGTTCCCTTCCTCCTCGTAGCTCCTCTACCGACGGCCCGCCGTGCGTTGCCCTTTCTCCCCGCGGCCACCGCCCTCTCCCCGTGTCCATTGACCGTCCAATCAGGAGAGAGGAGAGCGGAGAGAGATGAAGAGAGGGGAGATGGGGAGATAGGAGGGGAGTGAGAATGACATGTGGGGCCCACGTGGACCCCACCATTTGCACATAAGCGCCACGTCAATGTCACGTGAGACGAAGATCTTGTCAAATTAGTCATGTAGTCCATGTCAGCCAAAACCGGAAACAATACTACCAATGACCTTATTTGCACTCGTTTTGAAAGTTGGGGGATCCTTTTGTATCTGTTTTTGGGTTGAAGGATGAAAATCGGATTCGGTGTCAAATTAAGGACCTCAAATGAACTTATTCCCCAATGGTACTTTGATCAACACTCTCAAAGTGGAACATAGTCTGTTTCAAAAGGAGTAAATTATGTTTGAGGTAGTTGAACTTAAGAGATAGGTGTATTTTAGCTGGAATTTTTTACCTTTTGATCCTTTTAGAAAACCTATTTATAATATAGGCCCCTAAAAAGGTATTATAGAAATGATCCTTTTCATGGGTGCTAAACGCCATTGGTACCATGATCCAAATATATTTGTAAAAATACAAATATATATCTTTGACGCAGTGCTATTGCTGTCAAGAACCTATTTGTAGATATATTTTATTCAAAATAGGTCGTTCTATTACAAATAGGTCTTGAGCAGCATCAATGACTTAGCTTCCACCGAGGGGTGAGGGGATGGCGGCCGTCATGTTGGACCACAACACTATAATGTGACGCTGCGAAAAGAATCTATTTTTGAATGATTCTTTTAGGGGTCTATTTGTAAAATAAGTTTTTCAAAAGAATTAAAAGGTGAAAATTCCAATGTATTTTAGTGCACGAATATGTAAAACGGCTATTCTAATATATTAAATTTATGTGGTACTAGGGAATAAGATCAGAACGGTGCACCATTTTATAAAGTTCTGTACTATATTTTGTACCCACATTTGTAAATTTATGTTCCGCCACACAATTTTCTCAAATTAATACTCTTAATCAAGACTCCTATAAAATAAAGTACTACTCCCTCTGTTTCATATTATTGCAAGACTTTCTAGCATTGCCATATTTATATAGATGTTAATGAATAGATATATATGAGTCTAGATTTTATAAAATTATATGAATGTAAAAATGCTAGAAAGTCTTAATTGTGATAACGGAGGAAGTACCTATGTTTTTTTTAATTATTGTTTTCAACGTCAACACGATCTCTAACGTGCATCCTCCTCGATTAATTATATGTTTATAAAACTTATTAGAAATAAAACTTTTTTCATGCAAATCTATTAATATCGTTATCACATATTAAATTGTGATGTTTTAATTTATTAATGATTTAAGATATTGATGTGACAACATCAAAAGAATGAAGGGGTGCTTGGTTTACTATCACACGTTTCACATCGGGTATTATATAGGTGTCGTATGGGGTGTTCGGCACTAATAAAAAAACTAATTACAGAATCCGTCACTGAAACTGTGAGACGAATTTATTAAGTTTAATTAATCCGTCTTTAGCATATGTTTACTTATAGCACCACATTATCAAATCATGGAGCAATTAGGATTAAAAGATTCATCTCGCAAAGTAGTGGCAATCTGTGCAATTAGTTATTTTTTAGCCTATATTTAATATTCATGTAGATGTTAAACGTTCGATGTGAAAGGGTGAAAAATTTTGGAGTGAGATCTAAACCGGGCCCAAATCATGCAACTCTTATGTCATATCATAGTTTATCTCTGGATCCACGTGCCATGTACATATTTTTTTTTTGAAACAATCGAAAAATACATACCATTGACAAATACCCAAATTCAAGAAATACCATCGACGAGTGTGAGTATATAACTACCATCATACAAGTGATTTTTATCAAAGAAATACCATTGTCGTTAGGGTTCCATTCATCCGACGCCATTAAATACATGAAGAAATTTAACAATATGCCACTCAATAGAGGTGGCTTTAACATGATGCCACCCATATATATAATGTCCTTAAAAAATCCAGTCCATAGAGGATGCTTCTTAATGAAATTCACTTTGGGTGATTAGAGAATCTGTGACACGTGCTGCCCGCAAAAATATATCACGTCTACTCGCCCGCGTCCTCTCCCCCTCCCCTCCCTCCTCTCCCCCTCCTCCCCGCCGCCGGTGCGGGGCGCGCTGCTCCCCCCGCTGCCGAGCAACAGTCGCCGCCGTCTCCGGCCTCCACTTCGCCTCCTCGTCGTCGTCCACTCGTCCACAGAGTGATTCCCTCACCTCGCACAGAGAGAGCCTGTTCGGTCGCTACTCGCGTCTGATCCCCCACCTCCCGAGCCGCTCCAAGAGGTGCTCGCCACTAGCGACGTCCACGCCACGCTCCCCTCTTCGCCGTCCCCGCCACTCCTCCCTCCCCTCTTCACCGTCGCCGTCGCGCTCGCCGAACACCCCCCGCACCCGCCTCGGCGCCGGGCTGCGCGGAGCCAGCGAGGAGATGTGGCCCGCCGCCGCGTCCCTCGCCTGGGAGCCAACGCCGGCGGTAGCGCGGACGGGCGACGGCAGCCGACTCAGCAGGCCGTGGATGGGCGACGAAAGCGATGGCCGAGAGGGGAGCAGCGGGACGACTCCGGTTGGCACGCGGACGGGAGCCGACGCCGGCGGGCAGGGTGCACGGACGGGCGACGACTCTGGCAGGCGCGCCTATGGGCAACGAAAGCAGTGGCCGAGTGGGTGAGCAGCGGCGACGAACGCGCGGCCGAGAGAAGTCACCCTAAACTCCTAAAGTGTGATTAAAAGCTAATCACCCCAAAGTGGCATTTCATTAAGAAGTATCCTTTATGGAGTGGCATTTTTATAAGGACATCTTATGAGGTGGCATCATGCTAAAGCCACCCCTATAGAGTGGCATATTGTTAAATTTCTCTTAAATACATTGTTCATCCCATACCACTTAACGGAAGACGGCTAACGGAACCCTAACAGCAATGACATTTCTGGGATAAAGTCACTTGTACGATGGTATTTCATGAAACACATAATTGTCGATGATATTCCTTAGAATAGAACACTTGTTAATGACGTTTCTTAGATTTTCTCTATTTTTTTTCCCAAACCTTTTTGATGTGTGGCCGCCAAATTATTAGCCACGTAGTTGTCAATGCCCATCGACGATTTGGCTAGGTTTGCAAGGATGGGTGGCAATGCTATGGAGCCATCTAAACATGCCCTAATAATCTAATTTGAATTTCAACTATTGAGGCCAACTTGAGCTGACACTCGCAGTCGCAAGTGGATGAGATAGGAAGATCCCACAGTGCTACTACTCCTGCTTCACGTGGTGTACAGACAACAGTGTATGAAAAGCCACATTTTCTCGCTTAATTTATTACCAGAACGCTTAAACTAGCTTGAACATGAGTATTAGCTGAGGTTCGTGGAGTACTCCTAGATGACATAGTTTTGACATATGTATATGTGATAGTCCCACATGTCATATCGAGATGGAAACAAAAGGATGCCATAGGGAATAAGATCAGAACGGTGCACCATTTTATAAAGTTCTGTACTATATTTTGTACCCACATTGTAAATTTATGTTCCGCCACCACAATTTTCTCAAATTAATACTCTTAATCAAGACTCCTATAAAATAAAGTACTACTCCCTCTGTTTCATATTTCATATTGTAAGACTTTCTAGCATTGCCATATTTATATAGATGTTAATGAATAGATATATATGAGTCTAGATTTATCAAAATCTATATGAATGTAAACAATGCTAGAAAGTCTTATATTGTGAAACGGAAGAAGTACCTATGTTTCTTTTAATTATTGTTTTCAACGTCAACACGATCTCTAACGTGCATGCCTCCTGATTAATTATATGTTTATAAAACTTATTAGAAATAAAACTTTTTTCATGCAAATCTATTAATATCGTTATCACATATTAAATTGTGATGTTTTAATTTATTAATGATTTAAGATATTGATGTGACAACATCAAAAGAATGAAGGGGTGCTTGGTTTACTATCACACGTTTCACATCGGGTATTATATAGAGTGTCGCATGGGGTGTTCGGGCACTAATAAAAAAACTAATTACAGAATCCGTCACTAAACTGTGAGACGAATTTATTAAGTTTAATTAATCCGTCTTTAGCATATGTTTACTGTAGCACCACATTATCAAATCATGGAGCAATTAGGATTAAAAGATTCATCTCGCAAAGTAGTGGCAATCTGTGCAATTAGTTATTTTTTAGCCTATATTTAATACTTCATGTAGATGTTAAACGTTCGATGTGAAAGGGTGAAAAATTTTGGAGTGAGATCTAAACCGGGCCCAAATCATGCCACTCTTATGTCATATCATAGTTAAAACTATCTCTGGATCCACGTGCCATGTACATATTTTTTTTGAAACAATCGAAGAAATACATACCATTGACAAATACCCAAATTCAAGAAATACCATCGACGAGTGTGAGTATCATAACTACCATCATACAAGTGATTTTTATCAAAGAAATACCATTGTCGTTAGGGTTCCATTCATCCGACGCCATTAAATACATGAGAAATTTAACAATATGCCACTCAATAGAGGTGGCTTTAACATGATGCCACCCCATATAATAATGTCCTTATAAAAATCCAGTCCATAGAGGATGCTTCTTAATGAAATTCACTTTGGGGTGATTAGAGAATCCGTGACACGTGCTGCCCGCAAAAAATATACACGTCTACTCGCCCGTGTCCTCTCCCCCCCTCTCTCTTTCCCCCCACCTCCTCTTCCCCCTCCCTCCTCTCCCCCCCTCCTCCCCGCCGCCGTGCCGGCGCCGCTGCATCCCCCCGCTGCCGCGAGCAACAGTCGCCGCCATCTCCGGCCTCCACTTCGCCTCCTCGTCGTCGTCCACTCGTCCACAGAGCTGATTCCCTCACCTGCGCACAGAGAGAGCCTGTTCGCGTGTCGCTACTCGCGTCTGATCCCCCACTCCCCGAGCCGCTCCAAGAGGTGCTCGCCACTAGCGACGTCCACCGCCACGCTCCCCGCTTCGTCCCCCGCCACTCCTCCGCTCCCCTCTTCACCGTCGCCGTTCGCGCTCGCCGAACACCCCCCCCCCGCACCCGCCTTCGGCGCCGGGCTGCGCGGAGCCGGCGACGAGTGGTGGCCCGCCGCCGCGTCCCTCCGCCTGGGAGCCAACGCCGGCCAGTTGGTTAGCGCGGATCTGATAGACGGGCGACGGCAGCCGACTCCCCTCCAGCAGGCACGTGGATGGGCGACGAAAGCGATGGCCGAGAGGGGGAGCAGCGGCGACGACTCCGGTTTGGCACGCGGACGGGAGCCGACGCCGGCGGGCGCACGGTACGGGCGACGACTCAGGCGGGCGCGCCTAAGGCAACGGAAAGCAGTGCCGAGTGGTGAGAGCAGCGGAGACGAACGCGCAGCCCAAGAGAAGTCACCCTAAACTCCTAAAGTGTGATTAAAAGCTAATCACCCCAAAGTAGCATTTCATTAAGAAGTATCATCTATGGAGTGGCGTTTTTAATAAGACATCTTATGAGGTGGCATCATGCTTAAAGCCACCCCTATAGAGTGGCATATTGTTAAATTCTCTTTAAATTACATTGTTCATCCCATACCACTTAACGGAAGACGGCTAACGAGAACCCTAACAGCCAATGACATTCTGGGATAAAGTCACTTGTACGATGGTATTTCATGAAACACATAATTGTCGATGAATTCCTTAGAATAGAACACTTGTTAATGACGTTTCTTAGATTTCTCTATTTTTTTTCCAAACCGTTTTTATGTGTGGCCGCCAAATTTAGCCACGTAGTTGTCAATGCCATACGCGATTCTGGCTAGGTTTGCTAGATTGGTGGCAATTTGCCTATGGAGCCGTCATGCCCTAATTATCTAATTGAAATTTCAACTATGAGGCAACTTGAGGAACGCTCGCACCTCAGTCGCAAATATAGTAGCACGATAGTTATCTGGCCTCACGTTTGGCTAAGTGCAAGTATCCCAGCAAGATGTCTATTGAGAGTCGACAGACCACATGTCTCGGCTTTAAATCTATTTGACCAGAACAGCTATAGACTAGCTTGAACATGAGTAAGTGGAGGTTGAGAACCCCGATCGGTGCGTGCGAAAGAAGAGAGCAGCTTGCTGTATTTATAAGGGTTAAAACTACCAAGTAACGTCTCTTAGATGACATAGTTTGAGCATCATGTTGTATATGTGATAGTTCCCAACATGTCATATCGAGATGGAAACAGAGATAGGCATTTGCCTTTTTCTAAGAAAGAAGAAAAATTGAAGGCGTGAATTTCTAGTTCGTGCCACCAAGGGATGTAACGTAACCATGCATTCAGATCGAGTCACTACCCCATACCCCCTCCGTAAAAAAAAAAAAAATTCAAAACCCTAGAATTTAAATTTGGACACAGGGTTTGATTTTTTTTTAACAGACTAGTACTTTTTTTTTTTTTTTTACCTTTGAAACCAACTAGCTAGGATTTGATTTTTGAAATCTTGCAAAAATGGCTGGTGGTGTATACTGAGTTTCATTCTTGTGGTGTGTGGCCTGTGTGTAGAGTTCTGTTAGTTTATTAGTTTGATATACTGTTTTTGTATTTGGTTATATCTGCTACCAGGCAAGAACGTGCATCGAGTGTGGATTTTAATTGGATCGCCTTCTATGATTGATAAATTAATTACTTGACATGGCTAAGGGCTGCCTTCGACAACTCATGCATGTCACCCTTATTTTATCCTGCACTATAAGAGATATCTGCATAGTTAGGATGATTTAATTAAACCGAGATTCTTCTTGATTGTTATTCATGATCGCCTGGCAAGCACAGATGCCGGAGATAGTACTTCTACTTGGATGTTTATATCTATTTCTAACCCAGTGATGCCGGAAGAGGCTATAATTGGATGCACTTATCAAGCTAAGATAATTATACGTTTGGTAAAGTTTTACCAGTAAAAGTACGCGAAATTATTCGAACTAGTAATCGTGGTAATTGATCAAACATATTGTTCTTTTGCAAATAGACAAAATAAAAACAACATTAATTGAACACTATTTATTGAAGCAGCGGAATAGATATAAAACAAGAGTAAACTTTACTTGGGTCACCTAGCTGCTTTATTATTGAATGTTTTCACTTGGATTGCCCTTTTCTACCAATGCCTTTCACTTTGGGACCTATATCGGATAATCTTACCTTATTACACCTGGATCAACCCTGACTCTCTTCTCAACCATATAAGGCATCACCCAATGCGTGTCTTTGGATCGTTCCACTCGCCGCACGGGATGTCTGCTTTTTCCGTCCGCGCCGGCTCCCCACGATGGAGCACGTTCCCCCGGCGCTGAGGGACGCGTCTCTCGCCATTTTTCGGTACTTTTGGCCCCCTTCCGAGCGACGCATTTGGAGGGCGACGGGCTCCTGTAGACATCGGTTCCCCAGCTCGTATTCCCTTATTCTATCCCCTCTAGCAGAGCTGAGGTCTGCCGTCGCACGTGCGCATGACGACGAAGAGGAGAGAGGAGCTTCATTGCGACCACCCAGGAACGACCGGATGGCTTCCTCCATTGTCCTCCATAGAGCGCGGCGCAGCCGGGATGGCGCCGAGGCGGACCATAAGAGAGGAAGGGAGAGAGCAGAGAGAGAGAAGAGAGAAACGGACGAGTCAAGCATCATGGCGCCGCAGCAACAGATCCGCGGCGAATGTGTAGCCGGGTGGGGCGACAGATCCGTGAGCGGGGGCTACGTATCCGCCGGCGTGCAGGGCGCGATCCACGGTCAAGTAGTCAAAGAGTCGTATCTCGTCGCCTCGCCACTGAGTAGCTTCGTCCATCCGCGCATAGCGTGCGCCTCGCCATCCCGCCGCCTCATCCGCCTCGCGCTCTTGGCGTTCCGCACGCCTCGACCGCCGCGACCCGTGCGGCGACTCGCCACGTCTCCTCAAGCGCGTGGTTGGGCTCCACTCCATCCGCCGGGGGGCTAGATCCGGCCATGGCGGCGCCGGATCTTGCCGCCTCTGGGATCACCGCCGCCACCTTCCACGGGAGAAAGAGAGGGAGAGACGGCAACGGGAGATGCGGGAGAGATCAAAGGTGCCCCAAAAGCGAAGACTATGAAAAAAAAGTGACATCCATATGAAAGATCTATCTATTTAGATCACTCGATGCTAGCATCACATTGATGGTATTTGTAACTACGGTTTCTTTTGTTTGTCTTTATTGGAAGATATTGTTTAGAAATAGCTGGAATAAAACCGTTAGTTGCTGTAAAGTTCTATATCCAGCGTCTCAAATGTAGGTTAATCTTTTACTAATTAGTTCAAGGCATTTATATGTTACAAGAATGATAACAAACAAAGCATAACACTAAAAA
>CM020186.1:3519732-3531983 GCA_009805545.1 Oryza longistaminata
CTCCTAAGACGGCTATAGGTGTCATTCCGAGCCACCGAGCTACTTGTGGTTGGCCGGAGAATTTTGTGAACGGCCGGATCTCGCCTCCGCAAGGAAAGAGATACCTACTTAGGTGAGAAGGAGGAGTGCTTGTGCAACCTCTTAGGGAAGGTAGCAAAGACCGGTCTATAGTTGAGCTCCTCAACGGAAGGAGTAGAATCCCTCGAGGATTGAACCTCCGGAGGAACAACTTTGCAGCTACATCTTGGTGATATTTCTTTCATCCCTCTCCTACTTTGCTTGCTTTTGCGCTATTGGTTTAGTATTGTTGCCTTGTATCCCTGTTATATACTTCTAGATCTAGAGTGGTTCATTTTGTGTGCGCTGCTCTGGGCATTTTCGGAAGTTTCCGAAAATTCCTAAGCCTAGTTCCGAAAAGTAGCTTCCGCATTTCTTAAAGTCTTAAATGAGCCTATTCACCCCCCTAGCCTTTAATTGACCTTTCAATAATTATTCAATAAGCCACTTTGGTAGAACCTAATGAATTAAATTGCATACAGGGTTGAGTTCATTGATAACCGGGAATCGACATATGAGAGTGCCTTACGTCCTAGAGGAAGAGCTTGGATCTAACTTTTCTTGTATTTTGGCTGAGAAAAAAGCTGTACAGTCAGTTAGTGCGGATTGCTAGCTAAAAAAGCGGAAAAAAAAGTGGGAAGAATCTACTCCTGGGCGCAGGCAAACTGAGTATGAATCTGACTCCTGACGTGGGCTGGGCAAATTGGAGTTGAAAATATCCTCCGTCCACAATACAAGAGATATGATTTTTTTGCCAATATTTGACTCTCGTTCTTATTTAATTTTTTTTTAAATATAAAACGAAAAGTTGCATTTAACATACTGTAGATAATAAAGTAAGTCATAAATAAAATAAATTAATAATCTTCGAAAAAATTTTATTGAATAGACCGGAGTAGTCAAACGTTTGCAAAAAAATTCTCAAAATACTATATTTGGGACGAAGGATATTGTGTGGGAACCAACCTGACTCGACGCGCACCGCTACGTCTGAACCTAAAACTTATGTGGTTCTGTTTTGAACCTGCATGAACCGTGTGGTGTTTTTTTATATTTTGCGTGACCTTGACTGGATTCCCGTGGTTTGTGCGTGAACATGAACTGACTCCTGTGTTATTTTTGTTTTTATTTGTTCCGGACTCTTGTTTTTTTTTCATTGAAGGAGCATGGTTGTGGCTTTGTTAGATAGGACTAGAATCTCTTTTTTTGGAATGAAAGGGTATGGGCTTGTAGATGGACCTAGAATCCTGGAACTATTTAGGCTTATTGGCGTGATGACCTAAAAACACTTGGTGCATTTAATAATCTTAAATCAGAAAAGTGTGAAAACGGAAAATTAGCGCATCGGATGAACAGTTAGACGCCAATGACGGACGAAAATCGCCTATCAGGGGACATGTGACGACAGGAAAAATACAAATATTTATATTAGTTATTTAGATTATATATGTGTATATATATATATGTTATATATGTTGTATATATATGTATATATATATTTTTATACGTATAGTATATGTATAAAATACATTCCTATTTTAAAAGAAATTACATTCAAATTTTTCATCTACTTTCCAAAAATATATAAACTTGTAAATAAAGTTTATATACATAAAGTTTTTATATGTAATCATTATTGTGCATAAGTCTTATACTATACAAAGTTTATACATAAAGAGTTTCTATACGTAAAGGTTCCATTCAAAATATACTACAAAAATTTAATACTACTAAATTTCTGAATTAAATTTTAAAATACAATTAAAAATAAACCAATCCAAAAATGGACCAGATAGAATGGCGCATTAGCCATCTTCAGTACGCAACATAGTAAAACAAAAAAAAAAATATTGTTAAAATCATTTGCTGGCGCCCTAGCCATTAATAGCTCGAAAGCTCATAACGTGCGGTGCGAGCAGCAGCACATTCGTGCCGAAACAGTCGTGCTTTTGGAGTTCTAGAGTTTCACACGGATAACCGAATCAGGAAAGTTTGGATTCTGGGTCTCTCCATGCAACCGGTGACAACTGGAAATTTGAATCCGTTCGCTATTCCATTCTCCGCGCGTTCGCGCATAGACGTTTGTTGGTTTTCATATTGGATAGAAAATTTAACTTCATGCTTGACATTAATTCAGGCTTCAAGGACAAGAACAAATTACTATAAATCACGTTCAAAGGATCGTATGAGATTGATACTGGGTGCTGGTTAAGTTTCCGAAGAGTTCATTGTCTCTGATATTGCCATTATCCAGACATGCGAAGCAAATGTGACCACATCAGTTGGAAGGATTCAGCTTCCTGCGTCAAGAATCTAGTCGGAGACAGAACTGAAGGTTGCATCTAGCTCATGCCCTGTTCAGGGAAGGACATTATGCTCATAAGTTTCTTCAAAAGCATTTCTTTAGCAAATATCCTCCAGCAAGGACCCCTTTAGTGCTTCCGAAAGATGTTAGGTACTGGAAGAGGGAAGTTCAAGCGTGGACAAGTGGAGGACCATACCACTATTGATTTCTATTCTGTAAGCTGACAAAAGCAGTGGTTATTCCTCCAAATCTCTGGAAAGCCACAATGAGCATACTATTCTTAGATACAAGCAGTTCTCACGAATCATCTTAGGTGATGAGATGAAACATTTGCAGCTGCGTGCCGGGACAGACGCTTATGGACCCAACCTACTTATACTAGACGAGGCATACACCAGAAATCGGAGACAGGATGTACTGGCAGTCACTAAAAGAGTCCAAACACCACCCACTTTCCAGAACCACGTATTCGGAAGTGTTTAACACTGGACCTTTGTGCGCCCTAGTTTCTCAAGATGAATCATCCGTTCCTATGCTAGACGCTATAATGAGTCATGTAGCAAATATCAGTATCAGGAGTTAAAAGGGTTCATGACAGGGCATTCACTGAGGTCAGTGGAAGAACACCCTGCTGAATGATGACACTTCACTAGAAAGCCCATGTTATTAAAAGTTCTTAGAGAATTCAAGAAAAGATGAACTACCCTGGCCCGAGTGGATTTTAGTGTGTTCTTGAAACTCATAACAAGCAGAAAAGAAATGTTCACCAAAAGAAGCTTATGAGAAAGTTCAAAAAGAAGTCAGTGGGGACTGCCATTGTACATTCATCCCGGCCTGTCAGAAATTTCAGAGGTGATGCTGCAGATAGGGCGAGCAACTTGTACAGATGCCACTGTGACAGCTGATTGAGTCTGATTCATCATAAAGATGGGGTGAAAGCCAAGTTTTTCATTTAACATTATGTCTCTGCTAACTCTGCAGGAGATAAGTTGCTTGCCTTCAGTCAATATGTACTTCCCATGAAATTTTTGGAAAGGTCGTGGTTAAGAGGCTGGTGCTGCATCATGCCAGTGGAAGAGATGGTCATTGATAGTCTGGTTATAGTGCAGGACGACAGAGAAGTGGTGATGGATCAGTTTAACAACTCTGCCGATGCCAAAAGTTTGTTGGTTCCATCACAGCCTGTGGAGAGGAATCTCCCGTGTTTGTGCATCTCGAGGTCATTCATTCTAGATGTCATGAACCCATCTGTCACCCGTCAAGCAATTGACGTGCATTCAGGCCGGACAGCAGAAGAAATGTTTGTGTACAGGCTGGTTGCTGCTGTCTCCCAGAGGTGAGGTTCCATGAAACGCATTCAAGAAAGGAAGTATATACAAAGCTATGTTGAAGGAGAGCGCTGCATCGAAGACTTCAAACTGAATCAAGTTGATATTGATGACTCTGAAATGAACTATTGGAGGCTAAGCTATTCGCCAGGATATCAAGGCTTTGTATAGAAGCAGTATTCTTTCTCCCTGCGCATTGTGCAAAAGTTAAACCCTGGAGATGCTCTCTCTGTTCTTTATCCAAAATCTGTCTGTAGGGGGCTAAACAATTATATGGTGGCTGCTGTACACCTGTACATTAATGCAATTGCTGATCTTTCTGGAGTGCATCATCGCTGTTTGAGTAAAGGGATTTCTCGTGAATCATCTCACCATTACAAAATCTTTTCCCTGTTCTGTTCTGATGTAGATGACATCAGCTTTTTCGTTAACCTTCATCATTTGTCTTCCTACAGGATGTACAGTGCCCCTTCTAATAGCCGGAGTTCCTTCATGCTAGAATTTATCGTTAACCTCGGTCGTTTCCTACCTATGTAGCCACCTGTTCCGCTTTGGTTAACATGTGCCCAGCTGGCGCGCGGTTCGCGCAGCTGATCCTAGTCTTATTTCCTTCTGAAGGATCTCCAGGACTAATAACTATGGTTTCTGCCCGTTCCTGCTTGCTGGCAAACAACTTAAATAATGCCACTGGTTCGCTTACTGTCTTTTGTTGCACTTCAATTGGTTTCAAATTTGCCCGTTTTGATAGGGTAAAGAGATAGTCTTCTTGTTTTGGAGGTTCAAAAGCAGGAGAAGAGAGAGAAACCAAAGTTTGTACAACAAGGTTACAAAAAAGAGTCACCAAGAGGACCCTCCTCCGATAAAGACAGTCGGAGACAATTAACTTTTTAGGAAATGTAAAAACAAACAATGTGAAGATACGAGAACACTCATCTAAGGTGTTAGCCTCCGTCATAGGCTTTGCACATATCGATTATGACTCAACGACTTACAGGACTGTCTGTACGCCCCATTGAGAAAAGCCTACATTTCTTTGAAGCCAAATGCCCCGAAGCTGTGTAGGATGAAGAGGCCAGCAAACGTTTCTTCTTGTTCTTTCGCAAACATCTCTCCTTCCTGCCAGGCCGTCCATCCATCCAAGCATCGTCTCCATTGTAAGCGGCGGCTAGTGGCATATGAGCCCGCGTTTCTACCAAATGGTATCGCCAGACTGCTTTGCGAACGGAGCAGCTCCATAGGAGGTGGGTGCTGTCTCCGGTTCCACACCACAAAGGGGCAAAGATGTGGCTGTCTGGTCCCAGCGCGGAGGGCTGAGTGTCAGCTATGAGGATCTTCTTATGTATTCATAAGCCAACCGAAGAATTTGCATTTGTTTTCCACTTTTGCCTTCCAAAAGAAATCTGACCTGTTTATCTTGTACGCCTCCAACGATTGTAATCAGTAACGGATTTGCCGAGTAGGTCCGTTGGGACATCGCCACATAATCTGTCCTCCGTTTCCTTCTGGCAGAACGACCTGCTGGATTGTGCCATAGGAGGATGAATTCTCTGACTTGGGCTGTGGATGTTCACTTCGCATCTGCTCAACCAACGGTTGTCCTGTTAATCCTCCTGCGCCACCGTTCTGTTCTTTCTGTTGCAATCTGGTAGAGCAAAGGAGATAGCTCATTTAGGGATACCCCATCGAGCCCATCTGTCAGCCCAAAATTTTGTCTTTTGGCCATTCCTAGTTGACGCTGTGGAAGCCCTGAAAAGTTGCTTATCTGTTTTCATCACAAGGAAGGCGCTGATCCCTGCCGAAGGTGGGTCTATCGCCGTCATTCTTTGCCGGAGCCACCTAGTATAAGAGCCGGCCGAAAGAGCTCAAGTTTGTTATGCCTAGCCCTCCCAGTTTGTTTGGTCTCAAACCCTCTTCCAGTTTACAAGCAGTGTCCTCCCTGTGCCTGTTCTGATCACTGTCCAGAGGAAACCACGTCGGATTTTGTCGATCTTTTTTCAGCCCACTTCTTGGGGAAGACAGTGAGGTGATAAGTGGTAGGCGAAAGTGGATTTGACAACACCTTCTACCTGATCCTTATTTAGCAGTTCCCTTTCCATGTCGAAGCCTAAGCTGGACCTGTCGATGAGTGGTTGCACATCAGATTTCTTGAGCTTTCTGATTTGCAACGGGAGACCTAGTAAGAGGTACAAGAAGGCCTCATCTGCGCTGAAAGGGAGAGGAATATCTTGGAGGTCCAGGTTCTCAGATCTTATTGGGTAGCTTCACTCTATTGAAGGTTTGTACATACCCTGTTAGAGCCCAAGTTATGGAGAAGCGCACTGTACTGTGTGGAGTTCACTTTTATCTGCCTCATGGAACACCACCGCTCATCAACATATAAGGCCACATTGAAATCGGGCAGTCCCACCTGTGAAGAGATCGAAGAGAGCCTCTTCCGTGCTCAGACAAGTAATTTCGTGAGAGGGTCGATGCTAGGATGAAGAGCATGGGGAAAGTGGTCACCCTGTCGAAAGCCTGTCCATGCAAAAAACTGCACCTGTTTCCCATTTAGAAGGATCTTTGAAGAGGATGAAGATAGGCATAGAAATATCATCCAATCCACCGGTCACCAAACCCTAGATGTCTGAGTCTATCAAGGAGGAAAGGCCAGCTGACCGAGGCAAAGCTTTTGCGATGTCAGCTTCAGGAGGATCGCCGCGACTTAGTAGGAATGTTAGTTCCGCACATGCTATGACGAAAAGGAAATTGTCCTGGATGTTTCTTCCCTTTATGAGCACTTTGTTTTTTTATTCATCTGCTGGAGGCTTGGAGCCATCTGTTTGCTAAAGCTTTGAGAAAAAGTCTTCCCAAAGGCATGAATGCAGGCTGATCGATCTATAATCACCTACTCGAAAGTGCTTCATCCTCTTAGGCAAGAGAGAGAGCGATGTAGGCCGAGTTTTAGCTAACCAAGGCTTCCGTGTCATTGTTAGCAACCTGACTTCTATAGCATAAACCATTCTTTCATGTTACAAATCTGCCCAGCATTTTTTAAAGAAGCGCACCGTGAAGCCATCGGGTCTGAGGACATTATCTATTTGCATGGAAGATCGCTTGTTTTATTTCCTTCGTGAACGGAACTTCTAGGTCAAGCTAGGGTCATGGACTCGTTCCTGGAGGGATTAGTAGGAGATCTGCTGCGCGCAGGCTGTTTTCACCAGATGATGCTTGGTAAAAGCTGAGCAATTCATTTTCTTTTTCCTCATGCAGAGGGCCAAACCCATTTCTCTGTCAGGAAGTGTTGAATGAAGTTTTTTCTTTCCTCGCACATAGCTTTGATTGTTGAAAAAGCGAGTGTTGCATCGCCTGCTTTATCCAGTCTGTCTGGATCTTTGCGATAGTCAACCCTGTCCAATCGCAAGCCCTAAAAGTTCACTGTTAGGAAGCGTCTGACGTGAGATCTTCAGGGAAAAGTGCGTCTTCCTGGCCAGGTTCAAGTCGAAAATCAATTCGCTCGCAAATGTCAATTCTTAGTTTGATTCCGCGACCCTGCTCCTGTCCACAATCTCAGAAGCTTTGCCGTCCTGATAGTTTAATGTGGAGGCGCTTGATTGCCATCTTGGAGGTGTACATCTTTGCTCCATGCTTGTTGCACTGGTCTAGAAAATTCTGGAGGCGCAGCCAAAACTTCTCAAAGCGGAAGATGTTACCTTTTTGTCTGGAAGTTGCTCGTTGCGGTGAGAAGTAGCGGCAGTGTCAGAGACCAGTGGAGATGCCGTTAGGAGGCAAATTGGAATCTTTCTTATCCCACCCTGAAGCAGAAACCCTGTCAATTGGTAAAGATAGTTTCTTTCTGCGGGCATACGTGAATGCATGATACGTCGTGCATTTGTTGATCTTCTTTGTTCAGTCCTGTTTTGTGTGCATCCTAGTTTCATTCTGGGCAACCATGAAAGATGCTTAAGACTCGCAATGCCAGATGCATACTTTATTTTTTATGCAATACTCGACGTTGGCTCGTTGCACTCATCGATCCAGCATTCAGTTGCCAGCGCAACTAATCTCTCAAAGCCGGCGGTTGGTCACGACAGGACAGGGGAAAGACAACACAAGGACGTTTGGGAGCCTAAAGAGGAGCTGTTTGTACTTTATTGCAGGGCCCGCTTTTTTCAGCTTAGAAGCATAAAAACACCTGATTGTTACGAATTATATTGCTTCATGTTTAAGAATAATAATTTCTCATGAAAACTTTCTTTTACTTTATTGCCTAGACCACTTGTTTAAACTACAACTATTTATTATGTTTAGATAATATGCAATATTTAATGTATTCATATTATTAATTTATCTGCAATAAAACAAACACTAGCCTAGAGCGAGTAGGAAGAGCGGGCTGCTGGAGTGCTTGGGGGAAAGGAATTGGGCCGCTGTGGGGTTGACGTTGACATATGTCCAACTGGTAGGAATAATTTCACTTTAGATCCCTCAATTTGTGCACTCTCAGTCTGATATTCATCCTTGATTCGAAAAACCAGATATAAACTCATCCCACCAACTTACAAAATCAGCAAACAAGGTTCCTCGGAGTATTCTCTGATTTGGCTGCGTGGCGCACACGTGCACCTCTTGACTAGGTCTTCGTCTCAGTGCATTGACTGGTGCTTACGTGGTAGTTTGATAAAAAAAAAGAACAAAAATTAGAAACTAAAAAAAAGTCAAAATATGCGGACCCATATGTCAGTTTAAAAAAAAAGGGGACTCACATGTTAGTGGGTCCCACTTCCTCCACCTCACCTCTTCTCCTCTCTCCAATCCTCTCATTTTCTCCGACGGAAGGGGGAGACAGGGTTGAAGGGCCCGTCGTGGCACGCGCGCGCTGCGAAGGGTGACGCAACGGCTAGGGTAGTGGCAGCGCCGCATTTCCTTCGCGCGGCAGGATGGAGGCAGAGTGGGAGACGGGGTCAGAAATCCTCCAAATCCCCCCGATTTCACCTTCGCGTTTCTCTATAGATGGGTAGGCGTCGGTCGCAGCGAAGAAGCAGTGGGGCGGAAGCTGTTGGTGTGGGCGAAAGAAAGCGCGTGCCACGCTGTCAAGGCTGTCTCTAGTTCCTCGTCAGCCGCTACCTCTAAGAACGGCCGGCAGCGCCAACGCGTCGGCACTGGACCCCGTCTACCTCGCTGCCGTCCTTCGGGTACCTTGCCGCAGAGGAAAGCCATTGTGTTTATCTCTTCGGGCCGCTCCCCGATCCTTCCAACCACTCGGTGTGCAAGCGTGGTTTAACCGGATGGGATGGCCGACGGTTGCGAGGAGTGAGGCGTTGCAGGCGGAGAAAGGAGGCACGCAGCGGCCGATCGGGAGAGGAGCAAGGCGGGCTGTCTGCAGCGTAGCTGTGGCGGCGCGCGGCTAGGAGATGTGGAGGGAGTAGCAGCAGGCGGGCACCCATGGCTGTCCCGACGAGTGACTAGTGGTAGGTTGGATGGATTGGGTTTTGTGCTCTCTCTCTGTCTCGTAGGAGTAGAAAATGGAGGGTGGCGAGTCCGCCCTTGCCCCCATCGTGCGCTGCCGTCGCTCGCGAGTGGTAGGGCACGGCGGGCCACGACAGCGCGTTGCAGCCTTCGCGGCAAGTTGCTCCCGCGTCCATCCGCGGCCGGTCCACTGCCGCATGGGCAAACAGGGGGCGCACGCGACCACCGGTGCTCACCTCACCCGCCCGCGCCCCATCCTAGCCTGCCCGTGGCTTCTCTCCCTCTCTCGCTCGGCAAGCGCCCTCTTTCCCCTCTCCCGCCGGCTGAGATCGACCGTCTCCTACCCTCTCCAGCCCGGCACGGCTGACCCCTCCAGAGGTGTGGCGCGTGTGTTGGCGGGACACATTCATCCCACCGCCGAGATGCCGGAGGCGATGTTCGACGTCGTCCTATTGGCCAAGGTCGCGGTGGCCCGACCGCCGCCGGGAATGGTCCTTCTCCTCGAGAGCTCCTCTAACCGACGGCCCGCCGTGCGCTGCCTCTTCTCCCCGCCGGCCACCGCCCTCCTCCCGTGTCCATTGACCGTATCCCAAGCAGGAGAGAGGAGAGCGGAGAGAGATGAAGAGAGGGGAGATGGGGAGATAGGAGGGGAGTGAGAATGACATGTGGGGCCCACGTGGACCCCACCATTTTTAATTATTATTTTTGGTGTAACTGACATTTGGACCCACGATTTTTATTATTTTCCAAATCAAATTGCCACGTAAGCGCCACGTCAATGTCACGTGAGACGGAGATCTTCTCAAATTAGTCATGTAGGTGTCATGTCAGCCAAAACCGGAAACAATACTACCGAATGACCTTATTTGCACTCGTTTTGAAAGTTGGGGGATCCTTTGTATCTGGTTTTTGGGTTGAAGGATGAAAATCGGATTCGGTGTCAAATTAAGGGACCTCAAATGAACTTATTCCCCAATGGTACTCTTGATCAACACTCTCAAAAGTGGAACATAGTCTGTTTCAAAAGGAGTAAATTATGTTTGAGGTAGTTGAAATTAAGGGATAGGTGTATTTTAGCTAGAATTTTTTACCTATTGATCCTTTTAGAAAACCTATTTTATAAATAGGCCCCTAAAAAGGTATTATAGAAATGATCCTTTTCATGGGCGCTAAACGCCATTGGTACCGTGATCCAAATATATTTGTAAAAAAAAAATTACAAATATATCTTTGACGCTAGTGCTATTGCTGTCAAGAACCTATTTGTAGATATATTTTATTCAAAATAGGTCATTTTCTATTACAAATAGGTCTTGAGCAGCATCAATGACTTAGCTTCCACGGAGGGGTACGGTGAGGGGGATGGCGGTCGTCATGTTGGACCACAACGCTAATAATGTGACGCTGCGAAAAGGATCTATTTTTGGAATGATTCTTTTTAGGGGTCTATTTGTAAAATAAGTTTTTCAAAATAATTAAAAGGTGAAAATTCCAATGTATTTTAGTACACGAATATGTAAAACGGCTATTTTAATATATAAATTTATGTGGTATATAGGGAATAAGATCAGAACGGTGCACCATTTTATAAAGTTCTGTACTATATTTTGTACCCACATTGTAAATTTATGTTCCGCCACCACAATTTTCTCAAATTAATACTCTTCATCAAGACTCCTATAAAATAAAGTACTACTCCCTCCATTTCATATGGTAAGACTTTCTAGCATTGTCACATTCATATAGACGTTAATGAATAGAGATATATATGAGTCTAGATTTATTAAAATCTATATGAATGTAGATAATGCTAAAAAGTCTTATATTATGAAACGGAGGAAGTACCTATGTTTCTTTTAATTATTGTTTTCAACGTCAACACGATCTCTAACGTACATGCCTCCTGATTAATTATATGTTTATAAAACTTATTAGAAATAAAACTTTTTTCATGCAAATCTATTAATATCGTTATCACATATTAAATTGTGATGTTTTAATTTATTAATGATTTAAGATATTGATGTGACAACATCAAAAGAATGAAGGGGTGCCTGGTTTACTATCACACGTTTCATATCGGGTATTATATAGAGTATCGCACGGGGTGTTCGGGCACTAATAAAAAAACTAATTACAGAATCCGTCACTAAACTATGAGACGAATTTATTAAGCTTAATTAATCCGTCTTTAGCATATGTTTACTGTAGCACCACATTATCAAATCATGGAGCAATTAGGATTAAAAGATTCATCTCGCAAAGTAGTGGCAATCTGTGCAATTAGTTATTTTTAGCCTATATTTAATACTTCATGCATGTGTTCAAACGTTTGATGTGATAGGGTGTAAAATTTTAAGGTGAGATCTAAACAGGCCCATAGTAGAAGGAGATTTTGGAGGATTGTGACACGTCCTATTAGCATGTCTAAAGTCGTAGTACTGAAATATATTATATTCCTCTAAAATCCCTTATGTTTTAGGACGGAGGGAGTGCATTCAAATTTCTAACAAATAAATAATACGAAAAAAAAGCAGCGTGAACGAAACCTGTTGTAAAAGAAACTACGCCAAGTAAGAAAGGAAAACAAGCCAAAGTTAATACTTCATTTTTGTAACGCGTGGATCCAATGAGATTAGATCGTGGTTGTCAGGTAGGTGAGGTTAGATATGGCAATGGGCCCTGTTCACCGTTTCCCCGTGATGAATTTACCTATTAGGTGACGGGGATGGTTAATATCTATCCACTATGGTGAATGAAATGGTTCTAAAGTTATCACCATCGGGGATGACGGGGGGCAGGGACGATGCACCATTCACCGTCCCCGCCCCCTGCGGCGACCTGAGTTTTATTGTGTAGAGGACTTAAATTTAGACTTTTTTAGATGTTTTGGCCCATAATATTAAAGCCCAATTAACAGGTACATATAAAAGCTAACCCTAGTTTTGGTCAAACGTACTCCTCCAGAATCTGGAGTCCAGATCGAGCCGAGCTTCTCTTGCCCTCTCCTCCGGCGGCTCTCCGCTGCAGGCTGCAGCCACGCCGCCACGCGCGGTCGGCCGCTGCCCGCACAACCACCACCACTCCGCCACCGCCAGCCACCGTGCGTGCCGCCA